>JAIOTZ010000676.1:0-45884 GCA_023374045.1 Limonium bicolor
GGTTATTTGTTTTTCCGCTGCGAGACGTTTTATTTATTGCTACGTGAGAGATTATATCGTGATTATGGAGAGGGGTGTTACACCCTGGGTCGGTCCAAGTCAGAAAATACCCGTTCTTGAAATTTCAGCTCGACCGACCCAACGCCTTGTCCTGACCGACCCAACCCCTCTAGGTCGGTCGAAGTCAGTAGGCAATCGGGTCTGGAATTTTAACTCGACCGACCCAGTCATGGGTCGGTCCCCTGGGTCAGTCCTAGTTAGTTTACTCCTTTTGACTTTGTTTCAACTCCATTCTTCTACCCATTTCTTCCCTAATCTTTTCCCAAGTTTACTAACATGTTCAACCACCTTAAACACTCTTAATCATGCTCTAAACCTCCTCATACCATTGGTCAATTCCATTACCCAATCCTTGCTTAATTTCTACAAGTTTCCTCTCTCACATTTTGCACTTTGCACACATGTGCATTTCCTAACCTTCCTCTACATGGTCTATGAAATACCCCAAATAATTATTACCTTAACTAATAAGGATTAATTTGAACCATGAGCACTAATTGCTATGAATATCATTGTATTACTATATAGTCCAAAATAGACATTAAATCATATATTAAACCTCTAATCCAAAAGATAATATTATTAAGGAGAAATCAACTAAAAAAATAAAAATAAAAAAAATAATATCACATGTAACATATTGGTACATGCTTAAACTCCATAATATAACTACCTAGAACACAACTACTAATCAAGCTATTATTATTCTGCTTATGTGCAACTGCATGGGTGTTTCTCCATTCCCAAAGCACCGAGAGCCTAGGAACTACTCTCCAAGGATAAATCAAGGTTATAAGGTAATTATCTCACTAATACCCATAAGATTATTCAAGGTTAAGTGCAAGTTTTTTTTATATAAAAAAACAGAAACTAATCAAAGATGTATATATATATATAGTGCTGTAAGTACCAGTGTTGGACGGCTTCTCATCTTACTAAAACAAGGTAAGATTTTTAGGACTTATTTTTAATATTCTAAAGTTGATTTCTTGGTGTCGTAGGCTAAAACCAAAAATAGAGAAATGCTTACGTGAAAAAAAAAAGGGTACTCGCTGGATTAATAAGCTTGGGTACAGATGGCTAGATTAAGTTGATTATGTACTGAAGTGCAGGAGAATAACCGTGAGATGATAAGTTAAAAAAAAATCTGTACCTAACCAAAAGTTTATAGGTATGATATATGTCGTTAAACATGGCAATAAGATAATCCATACATGATCGGAAGTTGTGTGTATATTATTTGTTATTAAACCATGGAAATGTATAGAAGATAATGGGTATATGTTGGTTAATGACTTGTTTAAGTCAAGCTTATGAGCTAACAATGTAAGAAATGTTTTTTTTTAAAAAAAATTAATTACGAACAGTATAAGTGGAAACCGAGAGCATGTATTTATGGTATATACAATTTTGAACCGTAACTATGTGTAGAAAGTTAATGACTTAGTTTAACTAAGTATTGATGAACTATTTGAGTAAGTTATATAAATTGATGATGAGAGGAAAAGGTGTGGAAATGTTGGAAAATAAATTGTACAGTAACCGTGGGTGTAAGCGTGTGATTAGGACATTTTAAATGTCATTTTTTATAAGTAAATTATGTTAGACTTAAAGCCACATGGTTAGGCTATTTTTATTATGCTTATTTTAAGTTTTAAATATTGATTATTGAATTTTAAAGTGATTAAATGAACTGTATAAAAATTCTGGTGCACAAATATAATTTTAGTGGATTTAACCAACTAGAAATATTTTAGATGAATATTAGTGAATTTAGGTGTTACTTAAATTAAATATAATGTTACAATATAATTTAAATAAACTTTATAAGTATATAAATAAATAAAAGACCATCTATGGGGTCAAAATGAAATTTAGTGAAAATATAGAGTGTCAAACCCAATTAAAACCGAGAGGGACATTTCTAAAGAGTTTAAAAAAATATATAAAATACAATTTTATGAAGTTAAGGTGTTAAATGCAAAAAATAGAGAAAAAAAGGGGGCATTTTCGTTGTTATACTAAACACTGGTCAAAGGAGACATCTAGAGTGGTCAACATTGACCACATATGACATTTGACCAAATTAGAAAACTAAATATATTAATTTGCTAATTAATGCAGTATTAAGCTAAAATGAAATTTATAAAACTATAATGTGTGTTCATGTGATTTCCGAAAAATCTAGGGGTTGTAATAAAAATTATTTTGACCGCTGGAATTGTGGGTTGATTTTAGTAATTCAATAAATTAAGGATTATGATATATAGTTTAAGTAGTAAAATGTAACATGTATAGAACTCATGAGGTTAGTTTGTGAATTACCGGAAATTTGGATGTCAAACTGAAATATAATAGAGCTTTGTGTATGTGCACAATTAGGAGAAAATTTTGGGTTAGAATAGTGATTTAAAATAATTAATATGTATAATATAAGGTTTTGGTATTAAATTGTGAGTTTATATAAATAAGGAGGGTAATATGTAATAAAAAGAAAGTGTGGGGAGAAAGTATAAAACCGAGACAATTTAGGGTGCTACTCGGAATTTAGTATATATGTATATATGTGAATACTACAATATTGAAAACCTTAGGTTATAAATTAAGTAAGGTGTTAAATGTAACAAATATGACATTTAGCTTGAAATGGTAATTAATCAAAATTAAGTGGGGAAAGTATGGAGATTTCCGAAAACTATAGTGGTTGGTTGGGAATTAGTAGACAGATTGTAATATAAAGTTACAATGTTATAATGTGACATTTTGCTAAATTATAGGAAATATATCGTTAAGGGATTAACATGGTATAATTATACCTTATAAACAATTACGCAAAATGATAAGTTGAGTTGGGAATTTTTTTTGAGAGTATATTATATACTAGGAACCTTATATTGTAAGATGCCCAATGTATAACTGTATATTGTAAAACCGTGAAATCAAGTTTTAGTAAGATACGTATGGATAAACGGTACGAATGAACAATATACATGACGAAATAAGATTAATATGAAGTTTTAGAATGGGATGAAAAATATCACGTGACTTTGTAAGTGTAATATATATAAGGGTTTAGGAAATAACGTGACAAGAAATATGATACAAGTAAATACGAAAACGTATAAATGTTATATGTAGGTATACACATGCATAACCGCACGAGGAATGAATAATGTAGACCGTTAAGTAATTATCGTCACGTAACGTACGACAAAATGACGACGAGTATTACATATCCGTACGTACGAATCTATAGACGTACATGAATATAGATATGTATATATATAACACGTGAGTATTAGTACATACACGTAAATGTAAATATACGTAATTATACGAGAACAAATAACCGGGAATACAATCTCCACATAGTGAATAAAATACGGTATTGAACGATGCATATTCATAAGTTAAACCGTACTACAGAATATGAATAAAAAACGTGGATGCTGATAGTAGTTACATATTACAGTAGATCGGACTACGGGATTCAAGCTCCAGGAGAATAGGAGATAGGCGTGCACTCATCACGATAGTGTCACTCGTCGGTGTACGGTATGTGAATGTGTGGTCTGAAAACTCCGAGGGTTTCCTTGGGTTCCGGACGTAATTGTGTGCTTGCATGTCAGATAAATAAATGTTATGAATGTGATTGTATGTGTTTATGTTTTCCAATCGTCAAAGCATTTATTAACTGTTCGCGTACGTCGTTCAGACTTGTGATATCAATTATCACCTAACTGTTATGAACTATTAGGAGAGGGACTCCCATTATCATCTTATGAGAGTGAAATACTCCTAACAGTACTAAGTGAGGAACTTAGTTTAGAGACCCGGTATTAACCGTCTCTAGAGCGATGACTCGACCTTTGAACATCACCTAGCAGACTCCTAGGTTGCGTGTAAGACCCGATAGGGCATCCAATAAAAATGTGTACTCTCCAATAACGAGATTGAATCTCCAGGAGACTAATTAAAATACGCGAACTTATGAGAGTGTGATAAATAATTAATGAAACAATGTTTAATAAATCCTGGTCTGCATTCGTTCCAACAGGTTGCGCATAGTGATCACTAGAATTTCGTACCTGGTTAGGGTCTACTCTTGTTTATCTAACGAACCGGATACGATCGTTAGTCGGAATGTGCTACCGTTGGCACCATACCATGGCTTCGGTCTAATGGACATCTACCACTGTAGATAAGTGAGTCCATCTACCCACTATAGATGGCACCAGACTACTGTCTAAAATATTAATGTGTGAGGTTAAACGGGGAATTGTCCTTAACATGACACCCGTATGTTTATGTGAGATTGTGGAAGCGGGGCTTCATGTGATGGAAATAAACAAGTGAGACTAACTGGACTTCAGCTAACTCTTACATTATCGTTGATTCGAATTTAATTATTCAATTATCAATGTCGTAATAGCATGTCTTGATGTGTGAATGTTTGAATATCTGCTGTGTGTTCTAATTCTGTATTTACAGTTATGTTATAAGCATGTAAACGGTACAGCATGAAACGAACCCCATGTTAATCAAGATGGCTAAAACGACCTAAGTGGCCTAAAGGGTCTAGGATCACATTTAGCATACCAGCAGTTGGCTGAGCCTTTATGGCACCCACATTTCAGGACTTAATTGAGCTATGAAGTCGGAGTGCGGAACTTCGGGGTAGTCAACGACGTTATTTATTTATTGATTGCACTTTCAGAATTAGTTTATATTCAGTACGATATAAACATTGGGATTACCTTAGATGCTCACTTACCTTATGTATTAGTTTAAACTTAGGATGATGTAGTATATATCTCGTTCATCACTGCGGTTGATTATTGTCGATGTGTTGTTATATTCCTTTTCTGCTTCTTTACTCGCATGGGCGAGTAATGACATGTGACACCCGAGTGAGAATTATTAGTGTTTAACTTCCGCTGTGAGACGTCTTTAATTATGCTACGAGAGTGATTATTACGCGTTTAATGTGAGGGGTGTTACAGTCTACCACATTCTCAACTCCTTTTACCATTCCAAACCCTTCCTAGGCATATGCATCAACTATACCCAAGTTCAACTCTTATTTCCAAAGTCTTGCACACTAACTCTTTTCTAGAAATTCAAGACACTAAAACTCTACTTTGTTACAGATTTTTGTACTGCTCCTTCTAGTTCTCCAACCACCATTTCAAGATGGTTCACCAACCAAATCAATCACCATTTGTTCCTAGTTTCTCCCATTTACAAGGTCACCTAAAAACACTCCATTTCTACTCAAATTTTGCCATAACTTCCCCACAATATTAACATTGCCCAAAGACACAATTCTCACCTAAATCATCTCAAAACTAACCACACCCTTAGAGGGTCCTACCAACACACAATGTTCCATCCTAACTCATCAATTTCACCAAATACATTCTAATGCAATATCAATAAACCACTTGGCTCCAAGACCCTCAATTCAAACAACGATTCACAATTCCTCCTAATCACAATCAACACAAATCTCGGTTCATATTTTGTTTCATCTTTCATTATAATTTCCCATCCCACAATTCTAAAACATATATGAATAGATGTTAAGGTAGATTATTTACCTTTGATTCTCAAATTTCTCATTTCCTCTTCCTTTCTCTTCTTTCTTGAAAACCGGCCAAAGGCCATGGAGTTGCCCAACTCTATTTCAATACCTTAGTGGGAAATGAGAACTAAGTATAACCCTTAGGCTCATGGAAAATTCCAAACTACAAAGGGAGGTGCTTTAAACACTAATTTAGGTCATTACCTTTGGAGCTCTTGAACAGATTTTGACCAAGACTCAAGGGAGAGCTCCAACCACCATTTTTGAGGCTTGAACAAATTCTCAATCAAAGAAGGAACAAAGCATTAAGAGGGGGCAAAATCAGCCAAGAAGGAAGATGGAGAAAAGTGAATTTTTCTTTAGAACTTTTTACCTTAAAAGAAAGAGGAGACTCCAAGCTTCAAGAACATGTAGTTTTCTCTTCAAATGGGATATACCCATGGAGATGAACTTCATCCTTTTGAGATTTTGAAAAGAGGGAAGTGTAGCCCTTGATGAGGGGAAGAAGAATATGTAATGTTTTCCTTGATTTGGAGCATGGAGCTAGCTTGCACAAGGGAGAGAAGCTTGGGAAGCCATGGATGGGCTTGCAAAAACCGTTCCAGTACAGAGAGGGGAGGAAACCGGCTGGGGAAGGAGAAAAGGAAAGAGAGAAAGAGAAGAAGAAATGAGAGGAGAGAGATGAAGACTCACATTTTCTACTTTTTCCTTTTTCCACTTTATTTGCTTTTTGGTAGCAGAGCTGGCACTGTTCAGGAAATATCCCAGGTCTATCATGATTTGGGGCACGTGTTGCAGAACCAGTGCCAATATTGAAGTTTTATGATGCCAAACCTTAGAGAATCTAGAAACCTGGAAGACTAATAACCGGTCATCTCTAATAGCTCCTTGGCTGGTCCAACCAGGACAAGTTCATAATCAATATTTGTATATAGGCCCAGTTAATTCTTATCGGTTAAGGCCCATCTGTATTTTTCTGTATAGGGTACTTTTAACTTGTATATTATCTAAGCTAACTCGTATAATCCGGTCTCTATGCAAAGGGTTGTATCCATTCTTTCTAAGCATACCGATAGGAACTCTTTCTCTTCAACTACAATCTTGTTGTGGAGTTCACATGGAAAAGTGACCCTATTAAACTTTTGAAAAATAAGACAAAAGGACGAGAAAAGTTTGTTCCACATATTACATATTTTCTTTTTGAGAAACTCATACAACATACTTGAGTACTTGAGGTAATTTTCTTTTCACAAATTCGTTCAACTAATTTATGATCAACCTGCTTTCATTTAAGATCAATTTGAGCCTTAAACATCAAGTGATCAACTTGATCAACTGCAGGTTTAAATCTTGATGGTGAATGTTTGACCCTGTTCCAAAAATTCTCAAGTATAGAATACATATATAAGCACTTCCATAAAATAGTGTGACAGGTCAGTCAAACTAAGTTTTCTTACCACGATGAAAAGCTCTTGGGCATCCATCACATACCAACAGTGAATCGCCTTCTCCACAAATAGAGCACAGACTAATGGTGGCCACAGTTCCGGTTCCGGTTCCGGATAATGTGTATTCGGATTCGGAACCGGTCCTGGGCGGTTCCGAGGCGGTTCCGGTTCGCTTCGGATTCGCTCAAATCAACGGTTCTGACCGATTCCGGAGCGGTTCCGATTCCGGTTCCAGTTCCGATCGGTTCCGACCGGTTCCGGGCGGTTCCGGCCGGTTCCGGAAAGATTCGATCGGCTCCAGTTTCTTCGTTTTAACTCCGATTTTAGATCTGTTTGCACGCACACGTTGCTCTTTTCGTCCACTTTACTCCTAGCTAGATTATTCCTCAAGTTTATAATCTTAAATGTGTAAGAACCAAAGACTTAAATTTTTGTATTGAATTTGCAAAAATTAAAGAGCAATGCGGATTTTATTATATGATTCACTGCCTCGTTAAAACCTTATTAGGTAAAAACCCATTGGGAAAACCCTAATAAGGAAAAAAGAGTACAACTACTAATAAGTTACATCATTTCAATTTGGAAGTCTTAAAAGATTACATGGAAAGAAAGTAATACTAATACATTCTAAAAGATTACAATACAAAATAGAAGTCCTAAGTGGTGATTCCAACGGCTACTTTGGCCGGTTCCGGTTCCACGGTTCCGAATCTGACGCGAATCCAGACGGTTTCAAGCGGTTCCGGGCGGTTCCGGTCCCGGTTCGGTTCCAAATCTCAAAACTTGTATTCAGATTCGATTCGCAAGGGGGCGGTTCCGGTTCCGAATTGGTTCCGGCCCGGTTCCGGTTCCAATCGGTTCCGGGTAGAACCGCCGGTTCCGCGTAGATTCGGATTCGGTGGCCACCATTAGCACAGACTATCCTGCTCTTTATCCGGGCGACCATTCTCTTTACGTATGGATAATGCCAAGTCGTGAAGTGATAATCCGTCAGAAGTATATATGTTGCCATAACTGAAAAATAAAACAGTAATCAATCAACCAAGAAATGCTGCGCACCAAAAGAGGTAAACACTATACAGAACAATAGACAAGTATTGTAGATCGGGGCAACAAAGAAACAGTCACAGATCTCACTGAGACACTTACGGTTTTTTGCGTTTAGCATTTCCAGCATGGGCCTGAAACAGGGAAGCGCTGACCTGTTTGATATAACCAAAATAGTATTAATCTCACTGGGAATATTAAAAACTTGGAAGCTGGATGGGACAGAAGCATACCACACTGTTACAGCAGAAACAAAATATTCCTAAGTCTTGCTTGTATCCGCTCAGAAGTCTCTGCCAAGAGGGTAAGAGAACAATTAGATGCAGAACGCTGTGATGCAATATGCAACTAGTGCAGTTGACTAGAGAGTCATTACTAACCTCACCATGCGCAAAATATGACAATTCTGTCCCATCAGGTAACCTTTCAAAGACTGCCCTGTTTCGTAGAAAATCTCTGCAAAAAGGAAGGACCGTGCAATATACATCATCATTTTGCTTGCTAGCCATTATAATATTGCACCATTTTTCTTAAAACATGACCAACAGATAACAGATTATTGCCAGAAGTTTCAGTCATGAAAGAAAACTTAACAATGAAGAATCATAAATAAAGCATGAGGAAACGATAGAGCGGTTGTGTTTAGACGGGTGACACTCATGCCAATTGAAGATGATGTTCTGTCCTAAGAGTTGGCATTCATAATAGTTCAAGTTACAGGAGATATGACCTGATTAAAGCAACTTGTATCTACTCTAAACAATCGCACCTTGTTTTATAATAAGGAAATTCCACCTCATACATTAAAAAGGAAAGTCGATTTAACTATGATATCTAGCAGTACCCATGAGGAAGGCACAGGTAGTGTTAAGCTGAGATCTCATGTAGAGTGAGCATCGAACTCTTTCCCATAAACTCAATTTTAGCTTCTAATAAGACTGATTCTTTTACTTAGCAAACCAAATATATCGAGATTAATCACCATTCTTCACCACACACAAGTATTAAGCTTATCTCAAAAGCACATAGTACAAACGCCCAATATACACTAAGAGCATGGAAAACTGATAACGAGGCATATAGAACACAAACTTTGTTGTTATCTTCCCAGCCTTTTTCTTTGAAGAACCAGCCACTGAAGAATCTACTGAGAGCATAGGAGTTTGAATGCTTTCCCTTGACCTGAAGTAAGCAAAATAAGATAGTCAAGCAATGAAATCAACATCTGAAATAACAACGCACAGGTGTAAAGCTAACTTGAATTAATAATGCCCATACAATAGTTTTTCTATTGCATTGTTTTACTTTTTCCTTTGTTCCTTAGGAGTGGGTATGCAATGTTTAGGAGTAGAAAAGATATACGAAGTGACATACACACCTCAGGCCCATTCTCCTAGACGGTGTTGGAGTCAAATCTGCATCAGGTGATCTGAAATCACCAATCAAACCAGTAGAGCATTAGAAGACGAGAATAATGAGTATACTTCAGCATTGAGACTGATAATACAGCACAAGAAACATCCAGAAGAGGACATAAACTCTCCCTGACATAAGAATCCTCAACAAATGTATACATAGAAAGGACGATGATTGATAAACAGAAGCCAAGGGTTAGTACTCAGAAGCTAACTATAAAGAGACTAACCAAGTAAACACATGTATTACTCAGTGGAAAGGGGAGGAATTCAAGGATAAGCAATTATACCTTATTTTCTTGTCATGGGCACCATCCAGCAAACCTTCGGCCAACTGGATTCTTCTACAATACTTTTTATCAAAGATGTCCTTTTCTGCCCTGTAGACACGATGATGACAATAGATTAGGTTGACGCTACAGTAGAGACATATATAATTAATCTTTGAATGTTTCATATTTCCATCAGGGACATTTTTAGTCAGACTACAGGTTCAAGATACGAAGAAAATGTCAGGAACTAGTTCTAGCTCCAAGTATAGGCCTTCCCTAATAATAATCACTAACCTATCAGTTGTACAGCTCCTGCTCTGTAATCGTGCTAGAACCGGAGTTCCTGATTTGAGACTCAAAGTTGATTTTGATGGCCTAAAGAATCCGAGCATAAGCATCCTCACAAAGAAAGTATATCCAATGAAATCATCAAGTAATAAAACGATAAGAATGCTTCTTATCTTAAATAATCAATAAAATGGTTTGAAAAAAAAAAAAGAAAGTTGTTAGCATCATCTACAAATCATAAATTACACAGTATACTCCCTCAAGTTCACCTTGAACTGTCACAATACAGCAATTATAAGCATGATCAACTGTTCAAAGTGAAAAGCCAAAATAAAACAGAAACCAGTACCATGACTTTTCAATCAATGGATACACAATTTTGCTATTTGCCTCTTTTTTACATCCTGCTGAAGGAACCGGACAGGGAGTAGTGATCAATTTAATATGAGATAACATACAATGAAAATATGCTCTTGCCACTAAAAAAAGAATTGAAGAATGCAGGTAGACTCCAAAAACTGAAGTCGTTGCCTTAGCTTTAGTGAATTGAGGTAAAACCACTTCAGAAAGATTTCCACCACAGATTACGAAAACAGAGAAGAAATCGGAAAATTTACAATTTGTAATGCGAAACGCACACTGAGACAATCAACTCATGGTAGTGTTTGCCTCAGGAGCACGCAAGAAAATCGGAAAATGGGGATTGGACTAATATAAATTAAACTACCATATCCAAATCGCCACTAAGACTGCTGGACCATTAGTGATTTGTCAAGATTGACTAGCTCTTTTCCAAAAAAAAGTAGAAAATATTACAAAGGCCAACTATGGTTCAGTGGTAAAAAATAATAATAGTTTTAACAAAACCAAAACTGCCAATGAAATAAAATGAAGAAAACTAGCAAAAAAATGATAAATGGAATGAAACTCGGCCACTGGTGAAGAGTGAGATCAAGGACAATTGAACGAGAGAAATTGCACAGCGGAAAAGGGAGGATCAGAGGATTCACCGAAGTGAAAGAAATTATGACCCACCCAAGGCCAGATAATATGAACACATACAAAATATTTTTCCACTTGAAAATAGATCTTCAGTTCATAATAAAACAAAAAAAGGAAGTGAAACTAATAACCATTAATTTAAATCTAAATGGGCTCAAGAAAACGAAGCCTTGATCTCACAGCTCATTATCAATACCCCCCCCCCCCCCCCCCCCCCCCCCCTTTCAAACACACACGTACACAAAAAAAAAACTAAAAGAAAGAAAAGGCACACACACTAAAGGAACAGGTTCTGAATGAAAAGACATTGAACTGCTTCTGGTGAAACAAAAGGGAAACAGAATCAACAAATGGGAGAGACATAATAAAGTGAAATAACAGCATCATGAGCAATTGATGTCAGCTGCCAGAACTAGCAGTCGGAATAAAGCAGAAGATAAAATGTGGATCTGGAGCCAAACGCAGCTCCAAACGCTACGTTTGAACGCTGACATCAAACGATGATTTACACACTCCGCTAATTCTACAACTACACAAGAATTCAGTGAACACAGTGGCCCCTTATGTATACTTTATGTTCCAAATAGCAGAGATACCATCCACTAGTTTTATTTTATTGCTAATAAACATAATAAAGTCATCCTCTAGAACTTTATAGCAAGTTTCGGAAAAAAAAAAACTATGGCTTGTAACAATATTATTTTCCACAAAATTCAAAGAGTAACAGAAAGAGATAATGAATATTTTGTTTCAAGAGAGAGAGAGAGAGAAATAGCATGCATAACTAAATGGGCCGATTCAAATAGGAAAAAGCAGCGACAGCGAACTGGTAAAACAGAGCATACCGGCTTGCTTGACCAGATTTTTTGCCAGGGTTTACGGGAGAAGACAATATGTTCATGCAGGAGCAGCACAGTAGCTCTACATCAGTGACAATGGCTGTGAGAAATGAATCTGCAACCAAGCTGAACTTCATTAATAAATAGCACGCTTAGACCTGAACAAAAAGGTCATAATTTATGGATAGCACTGCATAAAGCTAAATTTAATGGTCACGGTATAGCAGTCTAACTGGACGAAATATGGCTCACCATTGCAATTTCCACAGCTGGCCATTCGTTTTTCAGGTAGCGGACCAATCGTTGCACGGATTCTCATCGGCAAGGTATCCAAGTTTGCTTTTCTACAGATATGCAATACCTTTTTCAAACTTCTACCATTCCTCAAGCAAATCCTCTTCGGAGCCTTTTGATAAGAATTAATTGCATGAATCCCAAATCGAGAAGGAGCAACCACCTAGATAATTCAAAAGAAATCAACAACGTAGTGGTGAATGTTTCCATGAAGACCACACTGTACATCATAAACACTTATTATTAAGACAGGGAGGAAACCTCACTTTTGCTCCCTTGCACAAGCCACAGGCACACAGTATCCCAATGCCTTTTATCAGGCCATGGATAATAGGACCCTGAATAGCAAAGATAGAACTTCATATATACAATAAATACAGAAATACCCCACGTAAACAAAATTTCAACAAGTTCCACATAAACTAAGGTGGCGTTTGTTTCAAGCGGGGAAAACGGAATGGAATCAGGAAAGAGAATGAGAAGAAACGGAAAAGAATTCCTTTTTTATTTTCACGGTTGTTTGTTTGAGTTGAGGGGAAATGAAATAAATAACCGGTCAACGACCGTCGGTCAATGGTCAACGGCTGCTAGTCAACGGTCATTAATTGTCAGTCATCATTCACCGGTCACCGGACATTGGTCATATGTCGCCGATCAATGTGTACTGGGGGAAGAGAATCTCACACCCTAGTAGGGGGTGAGGAATCAAAATAGAGGGTTTTGGGGTAATCTCATTCGTTTTCCCTTTTCTAATTACCTTAACACAAACACCCCCTAAGTGTACTTTACTATTTTTAGAAACAGCGTGTCTTAGCTGCAGGTCAATGTAGCCAAAGTGGCTACATCCTGCGCTATTTCTGTTTTTGTTTTTTTTTTTGGTTTTTTTTTTGCAAAAATTTAAGCGTCCCAGCGCACATATAATTTATGGCTGCTCCGAGTACACGCGCCTACTTTGGATTTTATTTTTATTTTTCCTTTTTTATCACAAAATCTTAAAATTAATGTAACTTTTAATATATAAGTCCAAATGAAAAAAATTATCATTGTTTACATAAATTCAAGCTCTTCAAAACAAGACCAGTCATGGATATATTTTGACAACTTTAAAAAAAAAAATTACATGTATGAAACACAGAACGTTAAAAAAACTTGTACATATGGTCATACAAACCTGTACAAATGTTCACTAAAACATGTACATCCTCACGTAAAAACATGTACATCCTCGCATTAAAACATATAGATAGTCATATAAACCTGTACGAATCATTAAATATGCACATCCTTAGATTAAAACATGTACATATAAGGAAGAACACTTGTACAGACGGTCATACAAACATGTACAGATGTTCATTAAAACATATACATTCTCATAATTGAAAATGTACATTCTCACATTGAACATGTACATCGTCACATTAAAACATGTACATTCTCACATTAAATATGTACATACATCCTCACATTAAAGTATAGAACGACTTCCAAATAGATTACCCTAACCCCACGCACCCTAAAACCCACCCTAGGAAAGTAAAAAACGTCGAAGGCATTTTTAGGGTTTGTAGTGGCGGGTTTAGGGTCTAACGACCCTAAACTCGTGACCACAAACCCTAAAAACCTGTCGAGTTAGTTGCTACAATATAAAGTATAGAAAGTTTCCAAATAGATTACCCTACCCCCCAAAACACCCCAAAACCACCCTAGGATACCTAAAAACGTCGAAGGCATTTTTAGGGTTGCAGTGGCGGGTTTAGGGTCTAACGACCCTAAACCCGCTACCACAAACCCTAAAAACCTGTCGAGTTAGTTGCTATAATATAAAGTACGAAACAAATTCCAAATAGATTACCCTACCACAAAACACTCCAAAAACCACCCTAGGATAGCTAAAAAACGTCGAAGACATTTTTAGGGTTTGTAGTGGCGGGATTAGGGTGGTCATACAAACATGTACAAATGTTCATTAAAGAACATGTACATTCTCACATTTGAACATGTACATCGTCACATTAAAACATGTACATTCTCACATTAAAATATGTACATATATCCTCACATTAAAAATCATGGTATACATGTAAAAATAATTTTTTTAAAAAATTGTCAAAATATATCCATAACTGGTCTTGTTTTGAAGAACTCGAATTTAGATGAACAATGATATAAATTTTTGTCATTTTGGACTTATATATTAAAAGTTATAACAATTTAAAGTTTTTATGATTAAGTAAGAAAAAGAAAAAAAATTTAAAAAAAAAACATTATTACTTCACGGGTGAATGAAAGAAAGGAAAAAAAAAGAAAAAAAGAGACCGCGTCGCTCTCGCTTCTCCCTTCTCTGCTGGATGTACCTATCTAGGTACAGTTAGCTGTAGCCAAGTATTGGCGTTTTAGAAATTGCATCCCCCCCAGCCCATGATATTGTAAACATTGGAAGCAATATCCGTAAAGATAATGTTGATTCACATAACAGGTCCATAAACTTCAGAAAATTCATCTCGTCCATAAAAAAATAATGAAGAAATAACAACATCAAGAAATTGAATGCGAACGTATTCCCATCTTCCGAAACTATGTTTTGAATTTTAAACAATATGTGAATGACTAAGACTTTTACCTTCTTGCCACCGCTATAATAAACTGGATATCCATCGAGCAAACCTGTCTCAAGCAGCTCTCTAATTGTCTGGGGGGTCTTCTCAATAACGTTATGTGGAGAATCACCCATGTCAATGATCTTCTCCGGAGTTCCCAACAAGTTGAGATCAACGTTTTCTTCCTCAACGCCCGACATATTCTTATCTTCCTCGGCTACTGTAATACTGTCTGCTTCATCTACCACAGTTTTGCGATTTTCCAGAGTAAGATCCTCCGGATCCTTCTTAGATTTTAAGAGTGACCGAGTAAACCTTCTCAAAGGCTTATGCTGATCAACCGAAACCTTTAGTTCCCCTTTGGCCTCAGCTTCCTCCGCATGCTTCAAGTTCTGGTTCCCTTGCCGAAGAAACTCATCACGACTTGCCAATCCAAGAACAATCTTCCTCTCATCCGACTCCATCCCAGTTTTCTTCAAATCCTCCATCAAACCCGTATCTGCATTTGTTATAGACAGACATTGGTCCGGTAAAGGGTCCTTCAAACTGGAAATCTCCGACTTCGAATCTTCATGGTCAGCAACCAAAAAGTCCACCGGCATTGAATCGTCCGAAGTCATGCTCTGCACCGTTTGCCGGTTTCTGCTTCTATTGTTGTCGGAACATGGAAACCTACTGGACCGAGTTTTGACAGTGGTGCTCATCCCAGATTTCTTCATATCCTCCGTCAAACCCGTATCTGCATTTGCTATGGACAAACATTTGTCCTCTAAATGCTCCTTCGAACTGGAAATCTCCGACTTTGAATCTTCATTCTCAGCGACTGGTAGTTTCGCCGGCACTGGATCCTCCAAAGTCATCCTCTTTGCCCTTTTACGGCTACTGCTCCCATTGTTCTCTGAACATGGAACCCTATTCGAACGAGTTTTGCCAGCGGTATCCAAAATCTGAGTCTGCGACTGAGCCTTCAACAACAAGGCCAACTCTCGCTTCATGTTGAATTCCTGCCTAAACCATCGATTAGGAGGAGGGGCAGAGATAAAAAGAAGTAATCTTGAGATCGTATCGAAATCGCTTAATGAGAAGCAAAAACGACTTTAAACAACGACGGGGAGCAATAGAGAGAATACTCAATGATACTCGTTCACGAATAATGGAGCTCCTTTTTCCGGCAAAGGGATTTGGAAAAACCCTACATATGGAGGTTTTGATTTGATCCCAGCAGCGCATGCAAGGAGAAAAAAATGGAATTTGTAACTTGGGTTTCTGACACGTCGAAATTGCAATGGAGAGAAAAGGAGAGGAATCGAAAAGGATTTCGATTTGTAGGATAAATTTTGTCTAAAGATCCCGCGCTGTGATTTAACTCTGGTCTATGACCAAGTAGGCGGGGATAGCTGAAAAATATGTACAGAGGGACAAGAAGGAGGATGAATAGGAGGACGGCGATGGGTATTGCAAGTCGATAGAACGGATATTGGGATATGAGAAAGAATAAGGAAAGAAAGTTTATAGAAAGAATATATGTAGTCTTTATTGATAAAGATGATGTATTGTACAATGTAGAAACGGATATATATAAGGAGAGGTGAAAGAAAGATGGAAGGTTCTAGAGACGGACCTAAACAATACAAGTTACTAGAGATGGACCTAAACAATACAAGTTACAAGGCCCAAAGCCCATTAATAAATACAACCTATCCTAACACCCCCCTCAAGTGGAAGAAGGTATCGTTAAGCCTTCAACACTTGGAATCATGTAACCTCCCGCATGTTCATGGAATGAAGTTGTTGTCGATAATTCTGACCACTGAGAATTTTGGTGAGCATGTCGGCAACTTGTCCCTTGTTGGAGATGTGCTCAACATTAACCAGACCATTTTTTATTTGATCACGAACATAATGGACATCGATTTCAATGTGTTTAGTCCGTTCGTGAAGGACCGGGTTCTTAGCAATAAACACGGCAGATCGGTTATCACATTTAAGAGGAATGGGATTAATATTAGAGATTCCTAACTCATGAAGAAGACGACTTAACCAAGCCAATTCTGTAGTCACACGACGAATTGCTCTATATTCTGCCTCCGCGGAAGATAGAGCAACACAAGCTTGCTTCTTTGATTTCCAAGATATAGGAGATCCGCCAAGGAGAACATAGAAACCACTAACAGATTTTCGAGTTAAAGGACAGGCAGCCCAATCCGAGTCACAATAGGCAACAAGTCTGAAATCATCAGTTTTATTTAGAAGGATACCATAGCCAGTGGTGCCCTTAATGTATCGTAAAAGATGCATTGCTGCATCCCAGTGCGATTGACATGGAGCTTGTAGGAATTGACTTAGAAGTTGTACAGAGAAATTCAAATCAGGACGAGTGTTGATGAGATAGTTGAGTTTTCCCAAAAGACGTCGATATTGAGAATGATTTTCCAATGGACTTCCATCTTGATCATGAAGTTTTAGACCGTGAGGCAGAGGTCCTACTACAGCTCTGTCCGCAGGATTACTGAATTCTTTGAGAATATCATGAGAGAATTTGGTTTGGGTGATAACCATTCCTTCTGGAAGTTCAGTAAACTCCATGCCAAGAAAGTAAGTTAGCTTACCAAGATCTTTGATTCGAAATTCAAGATCTAGGCGCTTCTTTAAAAGAGAGATTTCATCATGATCGTCACCACAAATAATGATGTCATCAACATATACTCCAACAAAAATGTTGGAAGATGGGGACGTCTTTTTGAATAAGGAATAATCATTCTTAGAGGTTTCATAACCAAGATCATGAAGGAAGGTAGTTAACCTTGCATACCATTGCCTGGACGCTTGTTTCAAACCATATAAAGATTTTCGAAGCTTACAAACATGTCCATGTTCAACTTGTAAGCCTTCAGGGACTTTCATATAGATGTCCTCATGAAGATCGCCATGAATGAAGGCATTATTGACGTCAAGTTGATGAATTTTCCATTGCTTCTTAATAGCAACCGCAACTAACGCGCGTATGGTAGTCATTTTCACCACGGGAGAAAAGGTTTCATGAAAATCAAGCCCGTATTTTTGAGTGTAGCCTTTGACTACAAGACGTGCTTTGTATCGTTCAAGAGTCCCGTCAGATTTCATCTTGACTTTATAGACCCAACGACAACCAATGCACTTCTTCCCTTTGGGAAGTTTAGTAACCTCCCAAGTATTATTAGAGATTAGTGCATCAAGCTCAGTTCGCATAGCTTGTTGCCAATGAGGATTTTGAACAGCTTCTTGATAGCAGCTAGGTTCAATGAGGGTACTATTTACTTCACGTGCAATGGAGGATAAGCAGATAGTAGTATTAGGGGTGAGATCTGTGAGAGAATTTATATCAAGAAATTTTCTAGGAGGATTAACTCGTTGACAACGAGTGAGAAGAAGATTAGAAAAATGATCCTCGTTGTGTGCATCAGAATATGTGAAGTCACAGATGTAATCCTGATATTTTAATGGTCTTTGGATTGCTCTGTCAGACCGACGCAAAACAGGGGCATATTCTTCATTCCTATCATTATCATTTGATTGATTGTCCAATGTCTGAGTATGCTCTTCTAGTGGCTCAAGAGCAGTGGATTCTTCATGTGAATATTCATTTTCAGCATGAAGAAAATCGGAATTATAGACCTGGTCATGATTATGATCCTGCCTAAAATTATGAACATGGTCCATACTATCCGAATCAGTATGATTTTGGGAAAAATCCATGTCTTCTGAAAAACCGGAAGGGAAAACAACTGGGTTTGTAGCAGCAGCGTCGAATGAGTCATGACGTAGTGGGAATATAGACTCATGGAATGTAACATCTCTACTTATGATTATTTGGTCATCACTTATGCTCAAGAGTCTATGGCCTTTCTGGGTTAATGCTGGACCAAGGTAGATACATTTAGTACCTCGCTGATCAAATTTTCCCTTTCGTCTTTTAGGTCCAGTTTCGTAAGCTAGACACCCAAAAGTTTTTATACGAGAATAGTCTGGTTTTTGTCCATATAAAACCTCATAAGGAGTCTTTCCTGACAAAGCAGTGGATGGTAACTGATTAATAATATGAACTGCCATAATAACAC
The DNA here is from genome assembly GCA_023374045.1 of Limonium bicolor. Taxonomy (NCBI): domain Eukaryota; kingdom Viridiplantae; phylum Streptophyta; class Magnoliopsida; order Caryophyllales; family Plumbaginaceae; genus Limonium; species Limonium bicolor. Next base: position 18,947 of record JAIOTZ010000676.1, read on the forward strand.
TCTCACTCCAATATTTAAGTTGTAATCCAGATTGAAAGAAAAGAGCTCGAGCAGTTTCCAAGATGTATCGATGTTTGCGTTCTACAATCCCATTTTGTTGGGGGGTGTAGACGCAAGAGGTCTGGTGTATAATACCTCTTTCGCTAAAGTAAGCAATCAGATCCTTAGACAATCCTAATTCTGAAGCATTATCAGCCCGAATAATTTTAACTTTCTTGTCAAATTGTCTTTCAACCATGCAAACAAATTCTTTGATATTGATTGAAGCTTGTGACTTGCTTCTTAGTAATTTTGCCCAAACAGTTCTACTCTATTATCTACTATGCTCAAAAAATATTTCATGCCGTCATGACTTTCTTCATTACTCGGTCCCCAGACATCAATAACATCAAAACAATCTTTCGCTTTAAAATCAGAGTTTGGAAACGGAAGTCTATGGCCCTTGGCCTGATAGCAAACATCACAAACAAATTTCTCTGGAACATCACCCTTTCTAACTAAATCTAAATCAATAAGTTTCTTAACCGGGGCATGCCCCAGTTTATTGTGCCAGAAAAGAACTTTGTCAAAAACAGCATTACTCCTAGCAGTCCTTGCTTGAAAGATAGTTCGCTTCTTCTCAAGGTACTCCATCAATGACTTCACATCAAGGACATAAAGGCCATTCACCACATTTCCAACAGGATGCTCCAGATTAATGGAACGGTCCTGCAGAGAACAATACTCGGCATAAAAGACCATAGAAGAGCCAGTTTGCTTTATGAACTTATTGACTGAAATTAATCCCAGCTTAAAAGATGGCACAAGCAGTGTGTTACTCAGCCCAAAGTCCTTTCCTAGTTGTACAGTTCCAACTGTTTCAATGTATTCAGAATCCCCATTAGGCATAGTAACTATGTGTTTTGATTCAAGATTTTCTTTATGCCTAAAGAGTTTATCATCTCCGCATAAATGATCTGTTGCTCCGGAGTCCAAAATCCAACAGTTTTGCATATCACAAGGATGAATAGAAGTATGGCAGTAAGATTTATGGGCAAGATTAAAGGTCTTACCAACAAAACTATTAGCAGCAGGGGAAGCTGTCTGGTCTTTTGTGCTGATCTTTTGTAAATATCCAATCATCTGTGCAACTTGTTCTTGTGTCAGCCCATCTACCGGAAAAGCATTTTCTTCCGATCCCTGGTTAATACTTCCAGAAGCAACATTACCAGCAAATTTCTTTTCTTCAGGAAACTTCCACCAGTCAGGATATTTTCCTGTTCTCTTGAAACAAACATCTACCGTATGTCCTTTTCTTTTACAGTAAGTACAAAAGACTGATTTCTTGCCAGCAGAATTTTTACCAAGCTTTGACTTATCAGCTTTAGTAAAATCAACACCAACTGAATTAGAACCAGCAGCGACATTAACAAAGGTTTTAGTCCCTTCTACCTTATATAATTTTCCACTTTTTCTCTGTTTCTCCTCATGAAGAACCAGCGCATATGCAGCATCCAATGAAGGTAAGGGGGACATCATCAACAAATTCCCTCGTATATTAAGAAAATCTTCATTAAGTCCCATAATAAACTCGAATAGCCTATCCTCTTCCAACGTTTTCCTTAAACGTTCACCATGACCACACGTGCAAGCATTAATTTGCAAAATACTTGACTGCTCATCCCAAATTCTTTTCAATTTGGTAAAATATGTACTTACATCATCATCTCCTTGAGAGGCTTCGTGAATTTGTCGCTTCAGATTGAAGCGTCTTGTTCCATTCACTTGATCGTAGCGAGCGCATAAACTATCCCACATGTCCTTTGCTGTGGTTAGGAACATCAGGCTGTCACGAATTGTTGGATCTACTGCCGCAAGCAGCCAGCTCATCACCAGATTGTTGCAACGGTTCCAAGCAGAAATCCTCAATTGATTTTCGGTGGGTTTAGCAAGGGTTCCATCAATCAGCCCATATTTATTCTTTGCCGTGAGTACGATTTCTACTCCTCTCTTCCAGCTCTGAAAACTGGTCCCATCGAACGTGGGAAAAATTGCAACTCCAGGATGAGGTTCTGAGTTTTGAACATATAATGGATCAGATACATCAATTGTTTCAGCCTTCGTTCCTTTCTCTGAGTTACCTCCAGCCTCCTTAGACATTGGATTGTTTTTTTTTGAAAAGAAATAACAAAGACGATGACAGAAGAGAAAGAATTCTCAAAATGAAGATGAAGAGACGGTCAAACAGAGAACGAATGGCTCAAGCCCGGAGAGATGATAGACGGTGGAGTTTGAAGAGAGGAAACCAAAAAGCGATGCGCTGAGATTTCCAGTCATGGGAGCCGAATAGAACGTTGAAAGAAGAGGGAAAAAAAATATTTTTGAAACTAAAAGGAAGAACTCACGCGTAATGGAAATGGAACGACCGCTCTGGTACCATATTGCAAGTCGATAGAACGGATATTGGGATATGAGAAAGAATAAGGAAAGAAAGTTTATAGAAAGAATATATGTAGTCTTTATTGATAAAGATGATGTATTGTACAATGTAGAAACGGATATATATAAGGAGAGGTGAAAGAAAGATGGAAGGTTCTAGAGATGGACCTAAACAATACAAGTTACTAGAGATGGACCTAAACAATACAAGTTACAAGGCCCAAAGCCCATTAATAAATACAACCTATCCTAACAATGGGCCGATGCAAAGCAAAGCAGGGGAGATTTAGAAACTGAGACGACCTTGGACCCCCGATACGTTTTAGCACCGTTGACTAGAAGATTTAAGATTTGACCAGACGACAAGTTTATCCAGGGAAACACTATGTTCAGACTATTATTTTTTTAGACATTAAATTAAAATTCGTGGCCTTTTTTATGAGAGTTCTTTTAAGAGATTGTATGATATATTTTTTGGAAAAAAAAATAACGGGGCTTATCTTAGAACCAACTTGAATGAAAAAATCATAGTAAAATTTAGCACGTGTTGAGGACATCAAATTTAACGGGGGCTTATCTTACTATTCTAACTTTTTACTTTTTCTCACCCATATTGTTTCTCTATTTTTACTAACTTTAAACAATTGACATCAACTATTAGTTTTATTTTACAAAAGAATGAGCTTATATCTAACCGCATATACAATTTTGTTATTCTCAAAGTCGACTCGGGGGAGATAAAAAGTATATATACTAGAATAATATAATTTTTGAACAAATAGAATAATATAATTGATCATATAATTTAAAATTATTATTATGTGTGTAGTACAAATGAATAGTAACAAAATTTGAATTATTCGGAGAGATAATTATAAAAGATCAACCTATTTTCCATTAATAAAAATGAAAGATACAATGGTGAGTTTAAAGTAGCTTAAAATATAGTTAGTAATAAAAATAATATTGGTGAATCCCATAGTCTTGCCTGAACAACATCTAATTCTAATGATGTAGTTCAAACTGACTATATATGAAGACATGAGTCTTACACGCTCTTCGAGACAATCATCTCCTAGAGCCAAGATAATGTAAAGTAAATCTCATAAACCCAAAACATTCCTAGATCTATTGCTAGATCCTGAAATAGCATTTCTAGAGCTATTGCTAGATCCGGAAACAACGTTCCTATATTTATTGCTAAAATCGAAAACAACGTAAGAACATAAGACAAGACCTACATGACAAAGTTCAAAAAGCTCAAAATCAGTGTCGTTGTGAAGAAAAGAACTCAGACAGAAAGAGCTGGATGACGGATTTGAAAGCCCAAAACTGGCATGCAACAACTCCAAAGCTTCCAAATCGATAGGTCTCGAACGGGAAGAGTAGGAGCACAAATTTGGAAGCAGATCGTCGTCACTTTCCCTACAGCAACAACCACCTTTATTAAAATCTACATGTAAAAGCTTGGGGGCACTAGTAGAAAAACACCCTACCGCAGTGGTTGTTTGGTACCTATGGCAGCGGTTGAAAACCGCTGAGACGGGTGCCGCCGCGGTAGATGAAACACCTATCGCAGCGGTTGTAGAACCGCTGCGGTAGGTACTCTAACGCAGCGGTTCTTTTAACAACCGCTGCGTTAGATACCTACCTCAGCGGTTTTACAACCGGTGCAATAGGTAATCTACCGCAGCGGTTGTTAAAAGAACCGCTGCGTTAGACGAATCTATGGCAGCGGTTGTTGAAGGAACCGCTGCATTAGGGTCTCTTCAGAATTTATTAGACAGGGCCTATTGCAGCGGTTGTTATTAAGAACCGCTGCAATAGGTTTTTTTTTCCATTCCACCCTACAATTGTACCAAACACACCCAAGATACAATCAAACCTGTTAACATATAACCATGAACAATGCCACCACAGTGGGGCAGTAGATCAACCATTTCGCCATTTAAATGGCCACCAAACCCATCTACGGGCAATAATCCACTTACACTTACAAATTTGAGCAAATTAATCAAACATCAACAAAATCTTTACACAAACCACAATTGTTTCATGAGAATTTCAAAAACATCCTACTCAATCCTACCAAACACTAAAAGCAACCTATGTTAACGGTCATGTATTCTGCTCATTCCTCGAGCACCTCGGTTATATGTCCTTCATCGTAATCTTCTACCAACTCTTAAAAAGCCTTGAAATTAACAAAAAAAGAAATATGATTAGTTGCTAATAATACTTTGAGTTTAAGAATCAATGTTAAAAATTATCTACAAAACCAAAATATTTCGAGAATGCTACTTACCTTGTCTAGAGACTTCTCTGGCAAGAGTCTCGGTCCCGCTATCAAGTCACTCATAAACTGTATGACATAGTAGCCACATTCTGAACCTCCTGGCTGCTGTGGACACTGCACATTTACACGTACATATTCAAAATCGATTTAACACATAAATTATAATACTGTTCCTATTTCAAAACTAATGAACACAATACAAAATTTGAATAAGGACTACAAAAATACCTTGACTACATTCCACGGAATGTTCTTAATTCTTGTTCCCCGGAGTTGCGTTAGTACAACTTGAAAGGCACTATAATTCATACACACATATAAAGTAAAAGTTATCAACCAGATGATTAAGAAATAACTAAAAATTGATAATTAATCATGTTAAGTAAATTCATCACCTCATCAACATGTTATATATAACTGGCTTCTTGGGACGCCGAGATGTTGAGTCAAGCTGCAGGACTCTTGGGCTTTTTAGACATAGAACGAGCAAATACCAGTGTCGGCTGTTCATAGATTACAATACATGAAATACCCCGAACTTAATTATAGTGATTAAAATTATCTTAATATGTATTTAAGGGCCTAATTGTGCCTAGAGAATATTGGTGAAGAAAATAAAACCAAAGAAAAGAAGAAAACACTTAAAAAGTGAAAAATGTAAAAACGAGTGTTACATAACCGTAGGAGTTATGTGACCTTGACTAGGATCATAGGTGGATTCCTAAGGCTTATTTATGCCTAAATAGCATATAGAAACAATTCCCGAAGAAAACGGATCCATAAAATGGTTTAAAATCACAAAGGAACCTTAAAGCGCGTTTTTCGAGGAAACCGGGAAAACGCGACTTCAAGCGGGTCAAATAGACTCGTAACAATTTTGGGCAACCAAATAGTCATTAATAAACATTAATGAAGGTCTAGAACCAATAAAATCAATTAAACAAGAAAATAGTAAAAACTGTCAAAAACGGGAAGTTGTTGGGTGAGATAGTAAATAAACCAAACTAGTGTGTCCACTATTGCAAATAAAATTTTAAAACCCATATGAGGGCTGTGTGTGAGCCGGCTGATTACTCCCTCCCTCTCTTATTTTATTGTACCTAATATGCTACATGACAAAGTCATAAAGCAAGTCAAAAAGTAAAACTCACCTTCTCTCTCCTACTCTCCCTCACAACTCACGTACAACACTCCCTCTCTTTCTCTAATTTCTTCTTCTTCCTCTTGAAGCCTCTAATGGCGATTTCAGCAACCCACACCAACAACCCACTTCTTTCCTCTTGTTAACCACTCAAACCTCCACCAAAAATTACAAAATTTGTACCATTGTATTCCTCTCATCAAGGAGAACATCTCTCTCTTTTCCAAATTCGAAAATACCCATTTTCATCTCCATGGGTGTTCTTGCTTTTGAAGATGAAGACCACCATTAGAAGCCTCCCCTTTACCTTGTTGGTATAAGGTAAAAAGAAATCCAAAAATACTAGCATTTCTTGCTCTCATTTACAAAATAGGAATTTCTAAGTTGGAGCTTCTATTCCTTGTTTGCCCAGCCGATTTTGGCTTCTTTTGGAGAGTAGAAATCTTGCTCATGGAGCTGTTCTAAACTTCATCTACACCTTTGCAAGGTAATGCACTTTCTAAACCCTAAAAATATACCTTAAAGCTTAATATGATTCAAGGCTTAGTTTTAATTTAGAATGTGTGTATATGATGGGCTGTAGCAGTAGGAATGGAATTTCCTTAACCGATGGCTTAAGAAAGAGAGGAAAGGAAAGGAAGGGGGAAGGAAAGAAGAAAGGAGAAGGAAAGAAAGGCTAGAAAGAACAAGGTAAATTACACTCACCTTGTGTAGCTTTTGTATGCCTATTATAACAAATTTTAGTAGCTTGAATTGAGTATTGTAAATGGTATTGAGTAGTAGTATAATGTGGAAGAATACTAGAATGTTTTAAAGCTTTAAAAGACATTTAAAAGCTTGTATAAACCTTGAGGAAAGAAATGGTATGTGCAGGAATGAAATGAGTGTTTAGTGTTTAGTGTGTACATTGATAATGAATATATTGAGCAGGTTGTAAACTGAGATGATGAGTAAATTGATGTGGAGAGAATACTTAGAAATGTAGGGAAACTGTCAAATTTTGGTTAGGAATTTAGTGGACTTAAGTGTTGTTTGACAGAAAAGAACATGGATGTGTTCAGAGAGGGAAATGTGAGATTTTCACTTTGGTGTGTATTTAGGAGGAAGAGGTGTAGTTGGGTAGTATTGGAAATGGTGTAATGTGAGGTGTTTAACTAAGTTATGCTAGATGGGGAACCATTTAGCTAGTAGAAAGAATGAAGGAAAAATCTGTAGCAGCAAATGAGGAAGAAAAGCTGTAACAGGAGGAAAAAATTAGTAGTGAAAATGTGTGAGTTATCAGTGGTTGAGTGATGAGTTTGATGATTGAACTAGAGTAGCTTAGAGTGTCTTAGTAGTGTTAAAATGTGCTAGATTATATGTAGGAAGCTTGGGGAAGAATTTGGTAAAAGATTGAAGTTGAAACAAAGCTTTAAACTGGAAATTTATCCTGGTTTGCAAACAAGTACACAAACCAGGACCGCCTCTTAAACTTGGCAGAATGCTTTCTCGCTGGAATGGTCCTGGTTTGCAAACAAGTATGCAAACAAGTACGCAAACCAGGACCACCTCAAAAACTTGACATAAAGTATCGCTGAAGGATGCTCCGGGTTTGCAAACAAGTACATGATGGAGAAATATGTGACTACTTCTACCACATAGGCAGTGTACCTATCGTTTTGCGGGTATAGTGATTAAATGGGGTTGTCGATCTCAGGGACCTCGTATAATTAATTGACAAATATTTAATTAACTGGGAAATTAAGTTAAACTAAAGAAAACAGGAAATATCACTTTTTCGGTTTTGATTGATTGATTAAAAAGAAACTAAACTACAAGGAAAAATAGAACAATTTAAAAGGTAAATAAATGATAAGTGTCCAAATGAGCATGTTTTATAGGTGTATTTCATATATAATATTAGCACTTTTCTTGCTCATTTCTCCACTTCGATTAGTTTTCCTCTAGTTTATGTTTTATTGTTTATCTCACAAAATTATTGGTTTAACATGAGGAAAACCAAGCTGGGAGTGAAGTAGACAAGGAGACGAACGCATAGCCGTAAACGGCTCGAAAAACAGAGTCCAAACGAAGAATCTAGAGCCGGTCAAAGTTTGAAGGAAAATAGGCCAAGGTCAAGGGTGCAACCGCCCCATAACTGGCGGAACCATTAGCTTGCAACCGCCTATGAAGAGGCGGACAACACAGAGAGAACCGCCTCAAACGAGGCGGACAACACAGAGAGGACCGCCTGTTATCAGGCGGACAAGCGTACAGGCGTGATTAAAATATTAGCGCGCCAGTTTTCTTTTCGCCGGTCGACTTCCTTCTTCGCCTGTCGACTTGCTTCGCCCGTCGACTTACTTCTGCAAGTTATCCATCTACTCCGCACCACCTTTCTTAAATTCTCTCACACGTCTTCAGTTTGTCCCCTGCAATTAATGAGCATTCAATGCTCTTCCACTGCAGTCGTTCTTCTTCTTCCTCTCCTCTATAAAAAGCCACTGCTACTTCAAATAAAATACACACGTTCCACCCCAAACTTATACCATTTTCTTCCATAAAAATACCATAAAACTCTCCATAAAATCACTCATTTCATCCACATAAATTCCATACTACATCTCATCCCATAAATCATTCCACTTCATACCGTTATCCTGTCCGACCTCTGTCAAAAATATTAGCAGATAAGATAGCGGAGCGGAAATAAACATCTTCTCAGATGTATTCCTCTACTTCTTATTCTGTCTTCAATATGTCAGGCTAAGGAGGATTTGCTTCGGGCAAAGGTTTTAATTATGGTTTGTTTAATTTTGTAATCAATATTTCTACCGGTTAAAATAAATACAGTTTGTTACGCTTAAAGGTTTTCTCTCACCATTTTAATAAATTACATGAATTTATTAAAATGTTTCCTAAGTCTATTTTGATCGACCAGGTGATAAATAGACAGGTTAATTAAGCCGTAAATCTGGAGAAAGCTTATTATGATTTAATAGGTTAGTATTTTCAGATGCAATATAATTCCTCGAATTAACGTCCGTTTCATAGTATTGCTCGAACCTTGATTAGACCGAGCATTTTCTGGTAAACGAGTTCTTAAGGGTCTATGACTTAGTCCTTAGGATAATAACAGGAATTTTGCCAAACTAATATATTAAACCGGTAGAGATAGCATAATTAATCAGATTATATAAAACCTGAACCCGGAGTTCCATTTAATTCATCTGCACTCAGTTTTCTAATCTGCTTATTATTTTCTCTAAAACAAGTCAATTAACTTCCCCCCTTTTGTGACAAGCTTAGGAACTATTTATCTCGCTATAAGTCCCACGGTTTGACCCCGGCCGCTTCTGTCTTCTATACTACTGCGACCGGGTTTTATTTGCAGCCCGACGGATATTTTGAGTATTAATTTCTTTCTTTTATCAATTTCACCAGCTAATCACTCACGATAAATCCACTCTGCAAAATGGCGCCGTTGCCGGGGACTTGATTTAATCTAGTCCCTAAGCCCCGGTTAATTCACCTGTTTATTATAATAATCTGTTAATTAGTAAAAAAAAATTATTAAAAAAAAACTGTTAATCCAATTTCGGACATATAACCTCGGACATCTGATTGGACATTGGACATCTAACTTCTGATCTGACTTGGACATCTGACTACTAACTTGTTAATATTATTGTTTTATTTATTTCTGTCATTTCGTTCCATTGTCATTTCTTCCATTGTCTCTAACTACTAACTTAAATTTCGTCATTTCGTTCCATTGTCATTTCGTTCCATTGTCATTTCGTTCATTCATTTCGTCATTGTCATTTCTTCCATTGTCCCTAACTACTAACTTTAAATTTCTGTCTACTAATTCCTAACATTTTTATTATTCTAACGTATAACCAGTTCTTTTCTCTGTTTTGAGTGGTGAATGCCTTTTACCAGGTCACACAGCTCCCAGAAAATATTAATAATCACACGGTTGGTTACCCAGAAATCGAGAGAACCTTTCTGCGCATCTCAGGCAGAGACGAACTCAACGAAATACCACCACAGTGATAGATTCTGACCCGGAAGCTAACATGGCAGCTACACCAGCAACGGTTCGAAATATCAACAGGCCGTCTAACCAAGGACAACAGCCTGCTATCATCCTTCCTCACCTCAGCCCATCCGAATACGATGAGTGGCAGAAGCTGAAGCCATATCATCAATTCGATGTGTGAAGGAGTTGGGCATGTTTGATGGCACCAGTCCAGACGAAGCCCTGTTACATGTTACAAAATTCTTGCAACATGCCAATAGTCTTACTGCAACCGACGCAGTACTTCAATATGCAAGATTGTCGTTATTCCCACACAGCCTGACGGGAAACGCGAGCAAGTGGTATCATAGCCTAACACCGAGTACCATTGGTACCTGGGACGACATGGCCACCAAGTTCTACACAAATTCCTACCCCCGAGCCGAACTTGGAGATGATTGCTGAAATTTATAATTTCAAGCAACCAGGGTCGGAGAATATTTGTGAAACTTGGGACGTTCAAAGGTCTACTACTCACTTGTCCTCACCACGGTCTGACGAAAGAACAAGTATCACAATTGTTCTACAAGGGCTTGATCGGTCCGTGCAGAACAATGGTGTTATCTTCGTTAGGGGCTGACATTCTGAAAAAGCCAGGAGCACAATTTCTGAACAGCATGGAATCTCTCTGTGAGGAAGAGACTGGGCCTCCGGTGGATCAAGGAGCGGTACTCCAGGATTATATCATGTTGGGGAAAGTGATAACAAGTTCGACCAATTGATGAAAAGCCATGAGCAACTCATGGAGAGCAATGCTCAGCAGGCAACAAAAGTCAGTACTCTACAAAAGTGGTTGAGAATGGCTATGAATTCCTTCCCTCAGCAAGCTAAGTCGATGATTTCCCGACCACCTACTACCCCCCAGGCTATGCTCCTCAATCCCAACCATCTCCAACTAATTCTTGTACGCAATGTTGCGGGCCTCATGATTATGAACAATGCCCCCAACTACAAGAAATGAAAGCAGCGGAGGAAGCAAACTACATCACCAACAATTCAGGATACAGACAACCATGGCAACGTAACATGCAATCCAATCTTAGCTACTCAAACACCGGAAATATCCAAAACCCACATACCCTACAAACATCCCAAAATACAGACCTCAGTCCAATTTCCAAGGAGGCCAAAGGCAATATCAACAACAGCCTTATGGCAATGAAGCTTCATCGAGTCGACCAACTCACCTCCTTCGAATCCTGAGTCTGATATGTCTCAGATGCAAAGATGTTTAAGGCGATGATGGGTAAATCCGAGATACGCAAGAAGAGGTCGCAGCTCTGCGCAAAGACCAAAAAGCCTTGCAATCTCAAATCCAACAGTTACTTACTCAACAAAGACCACCTGGTCAATTCCCTTCACAGACTAATCCCAATCCAAAGGAACAAGCAAATTCAGTCCTTATAGACGATGGCACATTACAATCAACAAACTTGTGTGCAGTCTCTTTAGGAGTGGAAGGGAACTTGCCACCAGCAAAGGAAAAGAAAAAGAAAATCTTGAAGATTCCTATATCAATGTTGATGAAACCACCAAACCAACTTCACCTCCCTCAGAAATCCAAGTTCCTATTCCTGTTACTCCACCTCCATCTCGAGTTACCATCGACATCCCAACTTCCACTCATAAAAACAGTGAACTCCCGTTCCCAAACAGAATGAAAAAGAAACACCTCGACGAGCAGTTCTCCAAATTCTTGAGCATTTTCAAGAAACTGACTCTCGACATACCTATACTTGATGCTTTGCAAGAGATGCCTAACTACGCAAATTCTAAAGGATCTCTTGACAAAGAAGAAAAAAAACCTGGAAAAACAGTGCACCTCAGAATGCTCTGCGCCCTTCTTCGAGCACTCCCTCCCAAACAAACAGATCCGGGAAATCCCGTGATCCCGTGTTTATAGGTGGAGTGGACTGTGGAAGTGGTCTATGCGACCTAGGAGCCAGCATTAATATCATGCCATACGCCACCTTCTTGAAAGTTAAAGGAGGAGAAATGCAACCGGTTCCTTTCAAACTCCAACTAGCAGACAGATCAGAGATCAAGCCCATGGGCATAGTCCGGGATCTGGTAGTTGGAGTGTCTCGCTTCATCTTTCCAGCTGATTTCGTCATTCTAGAAATGGATGACGATGTTGAGGTTCCCCTGATTCTAGGTCGACCGTTTCTGAGTACCGCCAAAGCCATCATTGACGTCCATGATGGAAAAATCACTCTTCGGTACGAGGATGAAACGATTGAATTCGACATGCAAAAATGATGAAGAAAAGCTCAAACTTTTCTCCTCATGCTAAGACAGTGGGATTCACAGATGATGAGGAGGAGGAAGGCGATTTTGCTACAGATGAGGACATGTATTCTCCATCTTCCATCCAGGAAGCTGAAACTGAACCGCTAGAGCGAGTATTATTTACTTCTCTAGAAGAAAAGGTGGAGGATCCAGAAGTTAACGCCATGCTGGCGTACGTAGAGAAAGGAAGGGCTGGTTATCAAGCGTACCGGCCACCAATCGAAGAACTCGACAGAAAACCTCAAAAATCAATTCCATCAGTGGAACAACCACCTAACTCGAGCTTAAAGAAATACCCTCTAACCTCAAGTATGCTTTCCTAGCTGAAAATGACCATTTGCCTGTCATTATTTCCTCTTCTCTGAATTCCGGGGAGGAAACAGGTTACTTGAGGTATAAAGAAGCACAAGACAGCAATCGGGTGGACTATCGCTGATATCAAAGGAATTGATCCCTCCTATTGCACGCACCATATTTACATGGAGGAAAACTTCAAACCTATCAGGCAACCTCAACGCCGGCTAAACCCTAACCTCAAGGAGGTAGTTCGAAAGGAGGTTCTGAAACTCCTTGACGCAGACATCATTTATCCAATTTCTGACAGTCCATGGGTCAGTCCTGTTCAAGTTGTCCCTAAGAAGGGGGGCATCGAAGCTGTTATTAATGAAAAGGGAGAGACTATCCCTCAAAGAAAGATCACAGGATGGCGCATGTGTATTGACTATCGGCGTTTGAACTTGGCAACCAGAAGGATCATTTCCCTCTCCCCTTTATCGACCAGATGTTGGAACGACTAGCAGGGCAAGAGTACTACTGTTTTCTAGATGGGTTCTCGGGTTATTTTCAAATACCAATCGCACCTGAGGACCAGGACAAGACAACCTTCACTTGTCCTTACGGTACCTTTGCATACCGACGAATGCCTTTCGGTCTATGCAACGCCCCTGCTACCTTCCAGAGATGTATGCAAGCAATATTTGCTGACTTCATCGAGCAGAGCATAGAAGTCTTTATGGACGACTTCTCAGTCTATGGCTCTAGTTTCGACAAATGCTTGGCACAACTTGATTTATCCTAAGACGGTGTGAGGATACGAATCTCGTTTTAAACTGGGAGAAGTGTCATTTTATGGTCAAGGACGGGATCGTCCTTGGACATAAAATATCAGCAAAAGGAATAGAGGTGGATAAAGCCAAGGTAGAGGTTATCGAGAAGTTACCAGCACCAACTACAGTTCGAGATATACGAGCATTTCTAGGGCATGCAGGATTTTATCGGCGGTTTATTCAGGACTTCTCCAAAATCAGCAAACCATTGACCGACCTGCTACAGAAAGATGCCCCGTTTCATTTTGATGAAAGGTGTTCAGCTGCTTTCCAAACTATAACACAAAAATTGGTGTCAGCACCTGTGTCATACCACCTGATTGGTCTCTTCCTTTGAGATCATGTGTGACGCAAGTGACTACGCCGTGGGGGCAGCTCTATGCCAGAAAAAAGAGAAAATCTTGAGAGTGATCGCTTATGCTAGCAGAACACTAAACGACGCCCAGAAAAACTATACGACCACCGAAAAAGAACTTCTGGCTATAGTTTTCTCCCTCGATAAGTTCAGATCTTACTTATGGGGAAGCAAAGTCATCGTGCATACAGACCACTCCGCTCTCAAATACTTATTTACAAAACAAGAAGCCAAGCCTCGCTTATTGCGCTGGATTCTTCTACTTCAAGAGTTTGACATCGAAGTCAAAGATAAGAGCGGGAAATTGAATGTCGTCGCTGACCATCTCTCTAGGTTGGTGACTCCTACGGATAGTGTGCCTATCAACGAATTCTTCCCCGATGAGACTGTCTTCTCCATCACCAAAGTACAGGAGCCATGGTACGCGGACCTGGCCAATTATTTAGTCTCTGGAACAGTACCCTACGATTTTTCCTACTCCCAGAAGAAGAAATTTCTTTCTGACTCAAGGCATTATTTCTGGGAGGACCCGTACTTGTTCCGAGTTAGTGCTGATGGGTTGATTCGACGATGTCTCCCGGAAGAAGAGGTTTCGCGTCATACATTTTGTCACTCACGGGAAGCCGGAGGTCACCATGGACCCACAAGGACCGCTGCTAAGATCCTGGCCTCAGGTTTTTATTGGCCGACCCTTCATAAAGATGTGTACCAATTCTGCAAACAATGTGATAATTGCAGAAAATGGGTAACACATCCAGGAGACATGAGATGCCACAACAGGGGATACTAGAAGTGGAGCTCTTTGATTGTTGGGGCATTGATTTTATGGGACCGTTCCCTTCCTCGCAGGGCCACCAATATGTTCTAGTGGCAGTTGATTACGTGTCGAAGTGGGTAGAAGCTATACCTGTCATCATGCCGATGCAAAGACAGTAACCAGGTTCCTCAAAAAGCACATCTTTACCCGTTTCGGCGTGCCCAGAATTATTATCAGTGATGGTGGATCTCACTTCTGCAACCGTTTATTCGAAGCGCTTATGGTTAAGTACGGGGTACGTCACAAGGTAGCTTTACCTTATCACCCCCAGACAAACGGCCAAGCAGAAGTTTCCAACCGTGAGTTAAAATGGATCCTCCAGAAGACGGTTAACTCATCACGAAAGGATTGGGCACTTAAACTGGATGATGCGCTTTGGGCTTACCGCACTGCATTCAAGACTCCCATCGGGATGTCTCCTTTTAAGCTGGTCTATGGGAAAGCATGCCACCTTCCTGTAGAATGGAACATAAGCATATTGGGCAATCAAGGCCCTAAACTTTGACATGACTTCTGCAGGAGAGAAAGGAAATTCCAACTTTCC
Source organism: Limonium bicolor (assembly GCA_023374045.1). Classification (NCBI taxonomy): domain Eukaryota; kingdom Viridiplantae; phylum Streptophyta; class Magnoliopsida; order Caryophyllales; family Plumbaginaceae; genus Limonium; species Limonium bicolor. The sequence continues at coordinate 33,976 of JAIOTZ010000676.1, forward strand.
GAATTAGAAGAGCTGCGAGATCAGGCTTACCAGAATGCTAAGATCTATAAAGAGCGCACCAAAAGTTCCACGACAGGATGATCCTCAAGAAGGACTTCGAAATTGGTGATTGGGTTCTCTGTATAACTCTAGATTAAGGATCTTCCCTGGGAAACTCAAGTCATTGGGCCGGCCCTTTCCAGATTGTTAGTGTGACCCGTACGGTGCCTTTGAACTCCAGAACAAACAAGGCGAAACTTTCAAGGTCAACGGGGCACGTCTTAAAAGGTATAATTCTCATTCTAATATTTCAACTACCTATCTGCAACTTATTTTGTCCAAGAACAGCGGGACAATCGCCCTCAACTCTTCTCCAAACTAAAGCTTGGTCAAATACGTCTAGCTAGAGACGTTAAACCCGGGCAGCTTGGTGGGAGGCAACCCACTATCTATCTTTTATCTTTCCTTTAATTTAATGTTGTTTTCTTTTTGTACTATATTTCCCTTTTATTGTTATAATAAAATGCAGGTTTCACTTGAGTTCTTCTGCTGTGTAGAATATTCTTTACAGGTTCATTCATGACATTCCACAGCTGCACTCAAGTGTGGGGGAGCTCTACACACTCTACGAAATCTGGGGAGTACACTCTTTCCTTTATTAATTGCATGCCCTATTAATTTTATTATCTACGCAATGAGGGCATTGCTTAAGCTTAAGTGTGGGGGAAGAGCCTTTTAGGGCATTTTGTGCTTTAATTGTTTAAATCTCTCTGCTTATCTTGCATTTGTTCAAAAATAAAATTATGTACCCTGCTAATGTAGGTTGTTCTCTTTAAAAACAAATAATGTTATGAATTGTGGGATAAATGGTACAAATTTTAAAATTTTGATTACTTTTGAGGAGCATTTTATATGCGGTGTGACCAAATAATCTGCAAATGGTTGGATTTTATTGCTCAGGGTTTCTTTCTGTCTTCTCTCTTAGGGATTGCTAAGGGGTGCTTCTCTGTTAAAAAAAAAAAAAAATAATAAGGACTTGCGAGACACCATTGGTAACCAACAAAGAGAGTTGAGTGTTCTTGAATACAAAGGCGTGATGCCTATATTTTCTCATCTCTTATGCAAAAGTGAAACAAATGCATAAATCTATTTTTCCTTTTGTTTTCTCTCAATGCCCATTCTTGAGAGAAGTTGGCCATGGTAAAAGTTCTCAGAGTCACACAAAAGAAACATTGAAGTACCTTAGATCATACCCCGAAACTCTATATTTTATTTTTACCCTGAGCACACCTATGCCACCAGCAGTTGATTTTTCACACTCCTCAATAAGTTTAAAGATCATGTTTATCCTACCCTTCATAATAATATTTTTAGTATTGAGCATTTCCTACTTGCTTAGGTACGTGGTTTTGCTTGAGGACAAGCAAAAAGATAAGTGTGGGGGTGTGATAAGTGTCCAAATGAGCATGTTTTATAGGTGTATTTCATATATATTAGCACTTTTCTTGCTCATTTCTCCACTTCGGTTAGTTTTCCTCTAGTTTATGTTTTATTGTTTATCTCACAAAATTATTGGTTTAACATGAGGAAAACCAAGCTGGGAGTGAAGTAGACAAGGAGACGAACGCATAGCCGCAAACGGCTCGAAAACAGAGTCCAAACGAAGAATCTAGAGCCGGTCAAAGTTTGAAGGAAAATAGGCCAAGGTCAAGGTGCAACCGCCCCATAACTGGCGGAACCATTAGCTTGCAACCGCCTATGAAGAGGCGGACAACATAGAGAACCGCCTCAAACGGGCGGACAACACAGAGAGAACCGCCTCAAACGAGGCGGACAACACAGAGAGGACCGCCTGTTATCAGGCGGACAAGCGTACAGGCGTGATTAAAATATTAGCGCGCCAGTTTTCTTTTCGCCGGTCGACTTCCTTCTTCGCCTGTCGACTTGCTTCGCCGTCGACTTACTTCTGCAAGTTATCCATCTACTCCGCACCACCTTTCTTAAATTCTCTCACACGTCTTCAGTTTGTCCCCTGCAATTAATGAGCATTCAATGCTCTTCCACTGCAGTCGTTCTTCTTCTTCCTCTCCTCTATAAAAAGCCACTGCTACTTCAAATAAATACACACGTTCCACCCCAAACTTATGCCATTTTCTTCCATAAAAATACCATAAAACTCTCCATAAAATCACTCATTTCATCCACATAAATTCCATACTACATCTCATCCCATAAATCATTCCATTCATACCGTTATCCGTACAACCTCTGTCAAAAATATTAGCAGATAAGATAGCGGAGCGGAAATAAACATCTTCTCAGATGTATTCCTCTACTTCTTATTCTGTCTTCAATATGTCAGGCTAAGGAGGATTTGCTCCGGGCAAAGGTTTTAATTATGGTTTTTTAATTTTGTAATCAATATTTCTACCGGTTAAAATAAATACAGTTTGTTACGCTTAAAGGTTTTCTCTCACCATTTTAATAAATTACATGAATTTATTAAAATGTTTTCCTAAGTCTATTTTGATCAGACCAGGTGATAAATAGACAGGTTAATTAAGCCGTAAATCTGGAGAAAGCTTATTATGATTTAATAGGTTAGTATTTTCAGATGCAATAATAATTCCTCGAATTAAACGTCCGTTTACATAGTATTGCTCGAACCTTGATTAGACCGAGCATTTTCTGGTAAACGAGTTCTTAAGGGTCTATGATTTAGTCCTTAGGATAATAACAGGAATTTTGCCAACCTAATATATTAAACCGGTAGAGATAGCATGATTAATCAGATTATATAAAACCTGAACCCGGAGTTCCATTTAATTCATCTGCACTCAGTTTTCTAATCTGTTTATTATTTTCTCTAAAACAAGTCAATTAACTTCCCCCCTTTTTGTGACAAGCTTAGGAACTATTTTATCTCGCTATAAGTCCCACGGTTTGACCCCGGCCGCTTCTGTCTTCTATACTACTGCGACCGGGTTTTATTTGCAGCCCGACGGATATTTTGAGTATTAATTTATTTCTTTTATCAATTTCACCAGCACTAATCACTCACGATAAAATCCATTCTGCAGCAGTATTCACAATCCAAACGGCAGGAGACCCTTGGTTTGCCGATATTGCCAATTATCTGGCTACAAAGATCATCCCAGCTGATATGACATATCAGCAGCGAAAAAGGTTCTTTTCGATTGTCAAACATTATTTATGGGATGATCCATTTCTTTTCAAAATCTGTGCAGATGGTATTATAAGGAGATGTGTGCCACAGACGGAAATCAGAAATATCCTTCTCCACTGCCATTCTAGAGAAACCGGCGGACATCACGGTGCAACCCGTACAGCTGCTAAGGTACTTGAATCCGGTTTCTATTGGAACACCCTTCACAAAGATTGTCATGCTTTTGTGTCTACTTGTGATCGGTGTCAAAGGAAAGGTAACGTTTCTCGCCGTAATGAACTACCCTTGAACAATATGCTGGAGGTTGAATTATTTGATGTTTGGGGGATTGATTTTATGGGACCCTTCCCAAATTCTTGTGGAAATTTATACATCTTAGTAGCAGTTGATTATGTCTCTAAATGGGCGGAAGCCCTTGCTTGCTCTACTAATGATGGTAAAGTTGTGATGAAGTTTATAAAGAAGAATATATTCACTCGATTTGGCGTTCCTAGAGCAATAATCAGCGATGGTGGATCTCACTTCTGCAATCGCCTGTTTGATGCTCTCCTGAAGAAATATGGAGTCCGGCATAAGGTTGCTCTACCATACCATCCTCAAACAAATGGTCAGGCAGAGATAACAAATAGAGAGCTAAAATAGATTCTGCAGAAGACGGTGAGCTCTTCTCGAAAGGATTGGTCTCTGAAATTGGACGATGCACTATGGGCATACCGCACCGCCTTCAAAACACCTATTGGCGTGTCTCCCTACAAACTAGTTTTTGGGAAGGCATGCCACTTGCCTGTGGAATTAGAGCACAAACTTATTGGGCTCTGAAGGTGTTAAACTTTGATCTACAACAAGCCGGTGAAAAGAGGAAGTTCCAGTTGACTGAGCTAGAGGAACTTCGGAATGACTCATATGAAAATGTAGTGATTTATAAGGAGAAGACCAAGCGTTGGCACGATAAGATGATTGCCAAGCGAGAATTCAAAACAGGAGATCAGGTCCTTCTTTATAACTCCAGACTTATGTTCTTCCCAGGTAAGTTAAAATCCTTCTGGTCTGGACCATTTACAATCATATCCACCTCTCCTTATGGAGCTGTGGAATTGGACAATAAGAAAGGAGGATCGTTTAAAGTAAATGGAGCTCGAATAAAACTATTTCTGGGAACCACATTAGACAACGAAGAGGCTTCTGCGCTTCTTCTCAAAGATCCAGTCACAACTTAAAGTACTCAGGTACGGTCTAGCCAAAGACCATAAAGATGGGCAGCTTGGTAGGAGGCACCCTACTATCTATCTTTTTAATCTGTATTGTGCTTATATTTTGCATCTTATTTTATGATAAAAAAAAAGAAAAAAAAGAGTGAAATAAAAAAGAAAGGAAAGAGAACGAGGAGAATTAACTTGAGTTATTCTGGCTGTTTAGAATATTTATTCCAGGAACATCTTGCACATTTCGACAGCTAAACTCAAGTGTGGGGGAGCTACACTACATATTCTGCATAAATCTGGGGGAGTACACTATCTTTACCTTGCTCTTTAAATTTTCAATATCTCCTATTGCCATTTTTTTATCATTACCCAGGTAGTTTGCATGCCCTGTTATTTTAATTCTTTCTCTACAATGAGGGCATTGCATTGGTTCAAGTGTGGGGGAGATATAATAATCAAAAGCTTGCTCTTAAGTTGGTCTCTTTTTCGACACTGTGTTTAAATTTGTTAAGTAATTAATAATCAAAGAAGGAGCCATATAGGGAGTAATGCCGGTGTTAACAGGTTTAAAGGGTACGCACTAAAAAAAACACTCTGCTCCTTACTCAATGCTAAAAAAATCTGAGGAAATTATCATTTGAATTTTGTTTTGACTTTGAGCCTGGATTTGATTTGGAAAGAAATGGTGGAAAAAGAACAAGGCAAGGTACTCCTCTGATCCAAACAGGCATATTCTGATCCTAAACAGGCCTCGTCCACTCGGTTATTAAGTTCTTAGGGGTGCTTCATCACCCGGCTACCTAAGGTACTCGGTATCTGGGATAGTAGACCCAAAACCGCTACAAGAGTGGAGAGAAAAGTCTGAGGTAAAAGAAAAATGAACTTCAAAATTGAAGTATATGTGCATTCTGTACCAAAATGATAGAAACTTCTTCATGGATCATGAGTATGTGGCATTGAAAGGTATAATGGAATAGGATTTTACTTCATGCCCCTTGTCGTTCAAAGGAAATGTGAAAGAAAATGGTGGATTGGCTCAGGGTTAAAAGCAGAATTCTCATGCTACTGCTTCTCTTTCTTTTGTAGGATTTCAGAGTTATTCTCAGAAATAGAGAAATATATCTAAATAAATTTAATGTTATTAGTACCCTTTTAAAATCTGAAAAGATTGGCAATTACCTCTTCTGTGCTCTCCTTACTTGATTATTGTCTGTTTAACTTGTTTAAACATTATGTCAGAAAGATTTGCTTGAGGACAAGCAAAAGATAAGTGTGGGGGAGTTTGATAAGTGAGAAATACATAGACATTTAAGGGTTTAATTTACCTTGTACTTACTTACTTTCAGGATAATATTACTCACTTGTCGTATGTTTTTCCTCTAGTTATGTTTTATTGATTATCTCACAAATTTATTGGTTAAACATGAGGAAAACCAAGCTAGGAGCAAAGTACACGAAGAGACGAACGCGTAGGCGAAAACGGGGATCAAATAGGAGCTCAAACGAAGAATCTGGAGCCTGTCGAAGTTTGCAAAGAAAGCAAAACAAATACACACGTCCGGACCTGTGTCCGGACATGCAGGTCCGGACGCAACACATGTCCGACCCTATAGGTCCGGACGCAAGTCCGGACACATGTCGACGAAGCATTTTCTCACAGCGTCGACATGTCCAGACTAGTATGGTCCGGACAGTGGTCCGGACGCGTCTATTTTGACAGCACACAGGGCATATCGACATGGGTGTGAAAAGATAAATTATATTTATCTTTTCACACTGACACCCCCTTCATTTCTACCCCATTTCACTATAAATCACCTATAACCCTTCATTAAATCATATCTCATTCCACCTCCAAACTTATGCCATTTTTCCTCCATAAAATCTCCATTTTCTCTCCAAAAATCATACATCTCATCTACATAATCTCCACATAAATCCTCACTTCATCTCATCCCATAAAAACATTCCATTTTCCATACCGTTGTTCTGTCCAACCTCCGTCCAAATATTATCAGTTAAATCTATTCAGTTTTAATGTCTGTCGTACTTACGCTGTTTGTTTTTATAATTATGTGTGAGTAATAACTTTAGCCTCCCGGGTTGGAAAGCAAGCTTATTTTATACAATCGTGTTACGTATATTTTCTACTATAATCTGTTCAAGCAATATTTTGATTCTCGTTCTTAATGCGCTTTAATATTCAGGCCAATTATTAAAGTGATATTTGTAGTTCTCTTGTTAAAATGCGGTGCTGAGACAAGGTTCTAGACAGAAGAAGTCAAAACGGGTTAATGACTAGAAGCGAGGTTCGCCTATAGGTTAATCTGTCTCCAACAGGAATTGTTAATAAAACGATTAATTTATAATAACTTGGGCAAGGATTGCAGCTTGTTATTTAAATTAATCAGGGTTTATTGTACAAGGACCGGTCAACGAACTAATTAAAATTCCTGAGTTTATTGTTAAAATGGTAGAAGTTTATAGTAATATAATTGGATAAAATAGGTGAGCAGAACAACCCAGGGTGCTTCTTAAAAACAAAAGAGTTTTATAAACCGCTATTATTATTCTGTTCTAATTAATTGTTCTTTTACTGTTTTCATTTACATTAAGTGTTAAACCACAACCTTCCTAAAAAATGATGAGTTTCTATTCAACAGTCTAATTAGAATTATCAGTTAATTTACACTTTCAGTTAAACCACAGCAAGGTCCCCAAGAGTTCGACACCCCACAATTCCACTATTCCGCAAAACGATTAGGTACACTGCCTAAGTGGTAGAAGTAGTCACATATTTTTACAGCAGACCCAGAAGGAGCTGAACCTGAGACAGCGACGATGGGTCGAGCTACTGGCTGACTATGACATCAACCTTCAATACACTGAAGGTAAAGGGAATGTCATGGCAGACGCTTTGAGCAGGAGAGTGTACTCACTTCTAGCTTTGACGGAGACGGCCACGATAGCTGAGGAGGTATACGCAGCCCAGGATAGTGATGTATACCTGCAGGGCGTCAAGCAGAAGTTAGCAGACGGTATGACTGATGGTCTGAAATATGAGTACGAGCTAGACAGCGAGGGACACCATCGAGTCAGAGGCAGACTCTGCTTCCTCAGGATGCGACAGAACTTCAGACTAGGATTCTCTCTGAGGCTCATTCCTCTACGTTATCAGTACACCCTGGAGCCACCAAGATGTACAAGGATTTGAAGCAGTTATTCTGGTGGAGCGGGATGAAGAGGGATGTAGCAGACTTCGTCTCCCGATACCTCACCTGTCAAAAGGTGAAGTTTGAGCACCGTCGACCAGGAGGCCAGATTCAGTTGTTACCAGTACCGTGCTGGAAGTTCGACGACATCAGCATGGACTTTATGGTCAGTCTTCCTCCAGCTAGAGGCGGACTGAATTCTATTTGGGTGATAGTCGATAGGTTGACCAAGACAGCCAGGTTATACCTATCAAGGACACATGGAAGGTGCGCATGCTGGCTGAGGTGTTCACCATAGAGCACATTCGGTACCATGGGGTACCGAAGACGATTGTCTCCGACCGTGACACACGTTCCTCAGTAGATTTTGGTGTCAGGTGCAAGAGGCGTTTGGTACTCAGCTACGCCTTAGCACAACCTTTTACCCTCAGACTGATGGGCAGACCGAGAGGACGATTCAGACGCTAGAGGATTATGCTACGAGCAGTTGCTCTGGACTATCAGGGGAGTTGGGTGGAGCATCTACACCTGGTGGAGTTCTCCTACAAAACTCCTACCACATCTATCGGCATGGCACCATTCCAGGTTCTGTATGGCAGGCCGTGCCGGACCCCCTTATCATGGAGTGACCTACCGAGGCAGTCCTGATTGGGCCCGAGTATGTTCAGACACTGCAGGATGACGTCAGAGTTATCCAGCAGCACATGAGGGCAGCGCAGTCTAGACAGAAATCCTATGGGGATCAGTGTACCAGAGAGCTCGAGTTTCAGCTGGGTGACATGGTTTTCTTACGGGTGTCTCCGATGAGAGGGATATTCAAATTTGGGATGAGGGGGAAACTAAGCCCTAAGTATGTCGGTCCGTACAGGATTACGGAGCGAGTGGGCCCAGTTGCTTACAGACTAGAGCTACCAACGGAGTTGGGGAAGGTACACGATGTGTTTCATGTATCTCAGTTGAAGAAGTATATGCCTGACCCTTCTCACGTACTACAGCTAGAGAGACTGAAGATTGAGCCTACAAAGAGGTATGAGGAGACTCCTATTCGGATCTTGGACATGAAGGTCCGAGAAACGAGAGGCGGATCAGTTAAATTAGTGAAAGTTCTTTGGGAGCATCATGGGGTTGAGGAAGCTACTTGGGAGACTGAGGACTCCATGAGAGTGAAGTACCCATGTCTATTCACATGATGTTTTCCATACCCTGCTGTAATTCACATTAGTAGCGATACGAGGGCGTACCTTAGCTCTTTTAAGGGGGATATACTGGCATACTCCTCCTTCGTTATCTCATCCGGATTATGCCTTGTTGCATTGTTAGTAGAGGGAGAACAATATTAGTAGATTGAGAGGTGTATGTATGTATGTAGTTTTACTTTATGGCACGGTAGTGGTCACGTTTGTGTTTTGTTTCAGTTTATATTTTGATTCAGTTTGGTTTGATTTCGGTACTCTCGAGTGGAATGTTGAAATGGAAATAAAGGATTGGATTGCCATGGAATTTCATTGGAATTATTATTGTCTCAGCACACCCAAAGCGAGTGTGAGTGCCAATTAGTTGATTTTAAACTTCGAGGCGAAGTTTCTTTTAAGGGGGATATACTGAAATACCCCTAAATTAATTTAAATTAATTTAGGGGATTTCTTTATTAAATCTTAAATAATACTATTAAATATAAATTATTATATGGGATTATGAAAATTTATTTAGGGGATTTCTCCTATTTAACCCTAAAGAATACAATAAAATATTTAATTATTATAGTATATATAGTATTATGAATTTAATAATATATTTATAAGTCAATAAATCATGGAAAAATTTCTAAACACTCCAACTATGGTATAAAGATTTTAGAAAGAGTTGGAACATTGTTTTGAAACATAAAAGTCAATATAAAATTCTAGAACCCTTAAAGCCTTTTAAGCCTTGCTAGGGTTGACTTTTTGAGAATGGTCAAACCAGCCCATGAAACCTATACCAATAAATAGGTTATGGAAAACCATGAAGATCGATAAAAAGAACGTCAAAAACGGATCATCCTAGCCAAAGTTATGATCAAATGAAGTTTAGAGCCAAAATTTTGAAAAAAAAGGCTGACGTGGCAAGGTATGCTGACTCATTGTGCACCTCGGGATACGCGCCCAGTACTTAGTCATTTCTATCTCCTATTTTTCCGGTAACAGAAACCAGTTTTTGCCCTAACTTGTGACCTTCATAACTTTCTCATCTTTTGGAATTTTTGAGTGCCGTCTTCTTTGTTGTCTTTTGCTAAACTATAAACAACCATAACTCACACTAAACCTAGTTCGTCCTAAATCAACTGGAAATTCGATCCAAAGTAGCCACTCTGCAAAACCGAAACTGTAGTTTCTAGTTTTCCTTCGATTTCAGGTAACTTCGTCTTGCCATAACTTCTACGTTTCTCAGCCAAATTTCATGTTCTTTAGCTCGTTTTGAAGAGCTCTAATCCCTCTAAAACTTTCATGTTGATGACCAAAGCCAATTCCTAACCGTTTGGAAGAACGAGGTGTCTAAGTTTTGGATTGTCACAACATAAAATCATAGTTTTCTTTCCACAAAACGCAAGGTAAACTCGCAACTTCCAGCTTCGATTTCTTTCTGTGTAGTGCAAGTTAGGGTGAGTTCTTGCTATCATGTGTAGAGTTAAGTTTCCTCTTTAGATTAAGCCCAAGAACTAGTTCTAACTCGGTCTGTACTGTAAATTATAGCGTTGCAAAGTAGGCTACTCAATCGGGTTGTAAAGGGGGTCTTTTCCAGAAACCGAAAACAAATCCGTTCGATTCGAGCAATTCCGGTAAGTTTCTTCAAATTCCTTCAACCTTGTTAATTGCCCTTACATTATCGGTCAATACCATGTTCCAATTGCATCAATTAAGCGTTAGATTGAGTGAATTTGTGAGATTTGAGTTCGGAAACGTAAACTAAACCCTAAACTCGAACTGAAATCGTATTTGACGTACAATGCATTATAGCTAGCGATATTGGTGTCATTAGAACCGGAATCGAATTTCGAAATCATAGGAACAAGAATCACTCATTTGGTTCTGTAGATTGTGAGGAAATCGTGAATTAGTACTCGACTTCGATTTTGGATTCGATGATGAAGAACTGGGGCTTCAGCGTCCGTCCGATCGGGGTTAAGAGATCTGGACGGCCGAGATTAAAACGTTTCTGATTTAAGTTTATTATGGTTTTATAAATTCCAGTAAATAACCCTAACTTGTTGAGTTAATTTAAATACCTTCCCGAATGTATTTTTACTTGAAATTTTAACCATAGATTCCTATAAAATCTAGTTTATTTTGATGTAAATTAATATGGTTTTGGAGTTTTAAACGTAAGTTATGATTTTTGCAAGTGACGAGTTTTCTAGAATTATTTGGTAAATTAAAAAGTTATTTTAATGAAATAAAAATTTTATAATATGTCTAAAATGTTATAGTTACTGTATATTAAATTTAGGAATTTTTGGACTATGGTAAATGGGTTTAAAAATTGTGTTTGTGAGTTTTTCAAGAATAACTTATAATATATGGTTTTTAATGTAACCAAAAATTAAAGTATGGTTGTTAATAAACTTTTTAAGCTGGGAAAAATAAGGGAAACTAAATTAACATTTATAACAGTATGTTTATAAATGCTTTGGGTAGTATCTTTTAAGAGAGGTGAAATTATTTACATATATGTATATATACTTATTTAAGTAAAACTTATGTAAATCAAGGAATTTAATTATTTACGTTTTATTTATTATATTATATGGGAGTTAATATTTTAATTAAAACTAAGGAATATATATATATATTTATACATATATAAAAAGGGAAAAATAAAGTAGTAACTTAGGGTAAAGCATGTAGTATTAAATTAACACTTATATTAACTAAATATTATAAGAGCTAGTATCCTAAGATTATAGTAAAAGAAATACTTTATGAAACATACTTGGAATGCAGTTAAAGGTTGTAGTAATAAGATAGTTGATATAATAAGTTACATGGGGAATGTCTTAATTAAATTCTAATACAGGTATACTTATGTATATTAAATAAGTAAAGGAAAACACTTTTTTATAAACCGTGTATCGGTTGTGGTTATGCCTAGAAGTATTAAACATAATTAAATACAATAAAATTTCCTAAATATGTTATGGATAAATCTTAATACATAAAGATATATATGTACATAAATACATTAAAATAGATGAGGGAATAATATTCCTTGTGATTTCTAGTTGATATATATATATATATATATATATATATATATATTATATATATATATATATATGATAATGTAACCTTA
>JAIOTZ010000677.1:0-45875 GCA_023374045.1 Limonium bicolor
TTCTGTTTGATCTCTTGCATGTACTGATCTGACATCTGAGCACTCCGCCTCTTCAACCAAGCTCGAGTGAGAGATAAGCGAATGGAGAGAGTGTGCTCGGCGACTCAATGCATCAGCTACAATGTTTGCTTTACCTTCCTTGTACTGAAGGTTATATCGTAATCAGTAAGGAATTCAACCCACCTTCTTTGCCTCATGTTCAACTCCTTCTGAGTGAACAGGTATTTCAAGCTCTTGTGATCTGAATAAATCGTCACATTCACTCCATACAAATGGTGTCGCCATATCTTCAATGCGAAGACAATGGCACCTAATTCTAAATCATGCGTAGGATAATTTTCTTCATGTCGCTTCAACTGTCGGGAGGCGTAAGCCACGACCTTCCCGTGTTGCATCAAAACACAGCCCATACCTTTACCTGACGCATCACAGTACACCTCAAAACCATCAGTACCCTCTGGTATAGTAAGAATTGGTGCAGAAGTCAAAGCATCCTTGAGCTTCTGAAATGAGCTCTCACAGTCCACAGTCCAATCAAACGGTGCATCCTTCTTAGTTAAGGATGTCAACGGTTTTGAAACACTAGAGAAATTCCTCACAAACCTCCGATAATAACCTGCCAGACCGAGGAAGCTCCGAACATCGGCAACCGTCTTCGGTCTAGGCCAGGTGCGCACATCATCAATCTTGGCCGGATCCACAGCGATCCCGGCCTCAGAAATAACATGACCAAGAAAAGAGACTTGGTCCAACCAAAATTCACATTTTGAGAACTTCGCATAAAGCTGGTTCTCCCTCAACGTCTGCAACACACTCCTCAGGTGAGCTTCATGCTCCACCTTGGACTTAGAATAAATGAGAATATCATCGATGAAGACAACTACTGACCTATCCAACTGATCTCGAAACAACGATTCATCAAGTCCATAAACTTTGCTGGTGCATTAGACAACCCAAACGGCATGACCGTGAATTCATAGTGCCCATATCTGGTACGGAAAGCGGTCTTCTCTATATCACTGTCTCTGATAGCAATCTGATGGTAACCCGATCGCAGATCGATCTTAGAGAATACCGATGCACCTCTCAGCTGATCAAACAAATCATCGATACGTGGCAATGGGTAACGATTCTTCTTCCACCGTCACAGCATTCAGTTCTCTGTAGTCGATGCAGAGGCGGAGACTCCCATCCTTTTTCTTCACAAAAAGGACTGGTGCTCCCCATGGTGAGACGCTAGGGCGGATAAACCCTTGTCTAGCAGGTCTCTCAGCTGCTCCTTGAGCTCAGTCATCTCAGCTGGAGCCATACGGTAGGGCGCCTTCGCTATAGGTCCGGTGCCCGGTACCAAGTCATCTCAAACTCACTGCCCGTGTAGGCGGCATGCCTGGGAGCTCCTTAGGAAAGACGTCAGGAAACTCCGACACGACCGGCACATCTGGGCTAAACTCAGGGTCTCTCTCTATGTCCTGGACATAGCAGAGGTATACAACATTTTCCTTCTGATTTCGTGATACATGGCCATGGCGGAGATGATCTGTGTCGAAGGCTCCCTGGGCCTCTGGCGGTATGAAATGGTAACCCCAGACGGACTCCGAAGAAGTAGACGGTGCTCGGCACATAGGATTCTGCCCTTGTACCGCTCCAACCAGTTCATCCCCCAATCACATCAAATCCGAGCCCCTCGAACTCTATCAAGTCGATCGGGAACTCTTCATTCTTAATTCGAACGGTGGCATCTCGGTAATAACGGGTGCATCTGATCCGCTCCTTAGACGGGAGAGTGACTTGGAAGTCAGGGATCTCCTCCCCGTCTAGCCCCAGTCTCCTCGCAAATGAGAGTGAGACAAACGTATGTGAGGCTCCAGAGTCAAACAAGATCGACGCATCCACGCCATTCACTGGGAAGGTACCGGTGAGGATAGTGCCGCTTCTGCCGGCCTCTGCCTCTGTACACACTCAGTGTACCTTCCGTCCCGAGTGCAGCGCCTAATTTATTTCATAAACTTGATAAGTATATTGGTAACAACACGGCGGAATGCTTAAGAATTCAACACTGCTTTATTCATAAAACTCGTCGTTACATTATGATGGTATTACATTGGCTACATGGCTCGATAACTTAGCATACTCACTGCATCACATACTCGACATACAACTGATTTCACACTTTACATGATTACATAATTTCAGAACTGTCTAAAGGTTAAGTTCAGTCTTCCAGGTTTCATGTGTGTGGCATTGATTATTGTCGGAGGCGCCGTATTCAATTTGATCTTCTTGATACCATGATACAACATCCTCGACTGCCCACCCATGATCAACACATCTCCAGACTCCAATACTAACTTCCTTGCGAGGTCCGCACGCTTCTGCTCGCCGTACATGAACACTGCGGTGTCACCAATGGACCAAGACACCACGGGTACTCCCTTACTAAGAGACTCGGGTGACTCGTCCTTGTCTTGGTGTAAACCCAACCTTCCACCTTTTTGGTAGAAATTGGCAATACATAAATCTGCTTGATACTTGGGATTTGCTCCGGTTCAACTTGCTGAGCAATTCCTACGGCGTGGTTAACAACCGCAGGAACTCCTCAGGTATACTTGGTATGGTAGCTCCATCTTCAGCTCGTGTGTCCTGATATGACTTGGTGTAAGGGTTCCAGTCCTTACCCATGCACATCATCTTTAAATTCATTTTCGCCCCACTTGGGTATTCGGGTGTGTAGAAACCTCCAGGTGCTGCTCCAAGCTCGTTGCATCGTTGGATGATGTGGATTTGTGCTTCGGGTGTCAAGTATCCCTTTAATAATATCATACCTGGTTGGATAACTTGACACTGTTTGTCGGATAGTCAATGATGTCGATGGTGGTGTCTCCGGGGTTCGGTGTGGGTGGGATTGGATAGCAAATATTGAAGGTTCCTAAGGTTTATAAGTTTCTAATTTAGGTGCTTTTCACATTATACTTCAACTCGTTATTCATGTGGTTATTCACTTAGTCCCACTAACACACATGCATGGAAATGCGGTAAGCAATCACTTATCTTACTTAACGGTTTAAAGGGGGTACCTGGTCTAGAAGACGATCCTGGTGCCTCTGACCGGTCCACCACGTTCAAGGCAGCCTTGCCTGCTCCTGGCCCCTTCCCCTTCTGGGAATCAGTATGTCCTTGCCCCGAGGATGGCTGATATGTAGCTTTCGGGCCCTCAGTGGTAGCAGTGGCCTTACCCTTCCATTGCCCTCTAGGCCTATAGTTTCTGCCATCGGGGTTGCTGTAGCACTCAAAATCACGGTGCCCCAGCTTCTTGCAGTAGTGACTGCACATCGTTCCCTTTGCAGTCCTTCCGGGATGGTCACCCTTGCACCACTTGCAGAAGTAGTGGCGCTCCGGTGCAGAGCCCGTACTGGCTGCTATTACAACACACAATCAATACACACTTCACAACATAAATACACTTGAATTCGACATTCGAAATTTATTTGTTACCCTTGGGCGGGTGTGAGCGTAAGGGCTTAGCCGCATAGGCGTAAGTGAGCTTCAGCGGCTCCTCAGTGGTAGTGGGCTGGGCTTGGCCCTTGCCTTCTTGCTGCTGCTGGCCCTTCTGGGGCTGAGGGTAAGGCTTCCTCTTCTTCCCTCCTTGGTACCCTTGCGAGCTTTGGCCCTCGCTCGAGACCTTGCGCTTATGCGCATTCTCCTCGTCCCTTAGACGGACGGTGATCTCCACCTTAGCAGCGGCATGATAGCACTCCTGAGTAACAAGGTGTTAGTCATGCCCCGCAACACATTTACACACTCCATACAACATTACTCATTCACACTTAGACATTATTGGAAATTTACCTGCAAGGTATTGTACTCGGCTGGCCCCATGCCATAGCGTAGGCGGTGGCTCAACCCACTGTAGAATCGGTTTACTAAGACCCGGTTTGAGTAACCAAGGTCGGGTAGAAGATGAACAAGGTCAGTGAAGCGGTGTAGTAGTCGTCCACCGTCATTTTGTCCCCTTGCTTTAGACTGTCAAGCTCCAGGCGCTTCGCCTCTTGCACATGCACTGGATAGTACTTGGCCCTTAGCAATGCCGTGTACTGCTCCCATCCAAACTGGATCGGCCACTTTCTCGGCCCTCACAAGTTCCACCAGTTTCTAGCCGAACCCTTCAAATAAAAGCAGCAGTCGGACCTTGGCATCAGCAGGAACACCAAGGTCTCATAGGCGGTCTCGAGCTCCGAGATGTACGCCTCTAGCTTAGAAGGGTCGGTCTCCCCTTTGAAAGACGGGGGCCTCAAGTCGGCCAACGCTTTCACCCAATTGGTCTCGCGTGGCTGTGGTGGTGGTGGTGGTTCAGGCTGGTCCTGACCACGGGCTTTGCTGCCCTTGCTGCACTGCAGACTATCTGAGGTATTACTTGTGCTAGGGCGGCCGCTACAGCTTCGGCCATCATCTGAGCGGTGGGGTTTCCCCTGTTCTGGACCAGGCCCTCCTCGGCCTCGTCCCCGCGGTCGCCCTGCCATCTGAACACATGAGAGCACATTAGTATTGTGCTTACAAACTTATCGTACCACATGTTTATAACGTCCTTTGGACGACAAGGTTTAAATTCCTAACTCGGTATATTCCTAGCTCGGTTGTCGGCAATCAGAGCGATACTTCGCTCTGATACCACTTTTTGTAACACCCCATCCAAACCTTAACACTTAATCAATAATCGCAGCGGAAAACATTACTTAAACATACCAAAAGGGCGGTGTTACACGCCGTTAGCCACCCACGTGGCTAACAAGGCTGTTACATAATATGTATCGGTCTGATCACACGACTCCCGAGCATAATTACAACCTTCCAAAAATGACTCCAAAAGAATGACAATATACCGAGTGTAACTGTTCAAAAATCACTAACCTTTACATCCACCAAAAGTAAACGACCTCGAGTGTACAATCACTACTCGGGTTCAACATCCAAAAATAACAAAATATCAACAACCTAGGATCTAAAGCCATTCTGCTTCCTCGATCCTCATCCTGCAAATAAACATAGCCCCCAAAGGGGGTCAGCAACCTTTTGCTGGCATGGTTAACGTGCAGCCCGCTGACTACCGGGATACACGCAACTATTTGTCATTATACATGGCGTTGATTTTATCATACAACATGCATATATAACAGGAATTATTGCAGAACAATAACAACACATACATAGTGAAAACAGTTCACTTTAAGTAACAACCAACATGGTTAGTCAACTTGTAAGCCTAGAGGATGTCTTCATCCTCATGTTAAGCTTAACACATATCACATTACTGTTTTGTTAGTCGGATGAATAACTTAACTTGAAAGATGAGACGGCGTAGTGACCCGAACACATCAACACATAATTTCCCCCTAGCCCGAGTGGAAGTCAGGTAGGTAGCTTTGGCTAAGCTATGGGAGGTCGAATTCCCCATAAAAGGAAACTACCCTAACATAAGGAGAGAGTCGAATCTGATTCAGATGTCGACACCCATACATACACGCGTGACCGGAACGACCGGATTCCTCACTCCCCGGTTAGCACTCGTTAGAAGTCCCACAATGGGAGCTTAACATATCTCACACAAGTAAGTGTTTAAGTCCAGTTAGACATACAAGGGAAGTAAGGCATAATCGCAACACACATCACAACCATACACACATAGCCGGGTTAGAACGTTCCTTAGGTTGGGACGTTGTTACCGGATACCGTTCTCTTACGTTTCTAGCTTGGGTTAATTAATGTTAGCACGCATTCGAGGTTACCGGTATCGGTACACACACGTCACATTAATAAAACTGTAAACTCGTTTCATGATTTAATCTTACAAGGTTGTAAACACACAAAAACAAAGCACACAAGCCGGTGTAAACCGGTAGGCAACGACTGCAAGAAAACCATACCTTGGTCCTTGCCGCTCTAGGGTTCCACCGTACGTTGTTCCTAAACATGATTGATAAGTTCGGTTAATTTATTTACTTAACTTCAAACTTTACTAAGTTTTACATGATTATATGACATGTTTTAAATGCCTAACTTACCCTAGATTACCCTCATTGTACCCCCTAGGGTTAACTACATTTGTCATTTTCTTTTCTTTTTTTTTTAGGTTTTGGGTCCGTCCGACCCACCGTCCGACCCACCTCTGGGTCGGACCCTTCCAGTAGCCTTCGGGTCCCAAAACTTCCATCATGTCCGACCCATGTCCGACCCACCGTCTGGGTCGGACCATTCCAGAAACATTCGGGTCTGCAACTCTACCATGTCCGACCCATGTCCGACCCACCGTCTGGGTCGGACCATTCCAGAAACATTTCCGACTTTTCTCCCGTCCGACCCATGTCCGACCCAACCATCTGGGTCGGACCATTCCAGAAGCTTTGCGGTGACCAACAGGGCCGTCCGACCCAACTGTGGGTCGGACCCCTGGGTCGGACGCCACAAAATCAGCCCAAATTGTCAAATCTTTTCCAAACTTCTCCACAAGTCTCCTAAGGTGTTCTACATCATTAGGCACACTAAACCTTCATATCCCCTTCCAAATTCATTTACAAGTCATTTCCAAATTCCTTAAATATCTCTCAAAACACTTGTAGCTCACTAGTTGCTCCCACTAGAATGCATTTGACCATTACATTCTACACCAAATTTTGACATGACCTCCCCATAATTTTACATGCTCCCACTCATCTTTTAACCCACTAAAACACTCCAACCATCAATTCATCCAAGATATCAAAACACACTTAAAATTCACCATTACAACCACAATAGCTCTCAATATTCATAAACCTTAAGAACTTGGCTCTTAGGCCCTTAAACAACATTAAATTAAACACTGAATTTCCTCATATTATTAGCAACACCTGCATTCACTGAGCATTTATATTTGCACAAACATAAACACAACCTCTTAAACATCACACAACTAAGGTAATTATTTACCTTGGGATTTCTTTCAACTTTTCCTCCTCCTTATTACTTGTTCCACAACTGTTTTCCAATGGGGTATTTGCTACAAATACCATGACCATGCCATAATAATTAAATGAGTATTTAGGGTTCATGAATATTATTCCATTAACCCTAGAATAAATATTTGAACATCATAGGAGGGAATTACCTTCTACTTCAAAATGAAGTTTTTGGTAATGGAATTTGGGCTAGCTCCACACTTCTAAAGATTGAACAAGCTAAAAATGAAGAGAAACAATGGTGTTCAACACACATAAAAATCGGCCCTAAAATGGGGGAATGAACAGATTTTGAGTTCTTCTTACCTTAGACAACAAGGAGATGATGGGCTTCAAGAATGAAGCTTCTTCTTCAAAATGTGGTACACCCATGGAGATGAAGTATGGAGTTTTGAGATTTTGAAAGGTACAAAATAATCCCCAAGATGAGAGGAGTATTTTGGTGAAAGAATTTCTTGATTTGGAGCTAGGATGAGAAGTTACAAGGAGTTGAAGTGGGGTTTCTCTTGGCTTGCAAATCGCCATTGTTGGCAAATGAAGAAGAAAGAGAGCTGGGTGAGGGGAAAGAAATCGTGAGTGAAGAGAATGAGGGGAAGAGAGAGAGTGTGAGGGAGTATAGTGTGTAGAGAGTGTAAAGTAAGTAGTTTTGTATTTTAGTGAGTAAAGTGAAATAAATAGAATAGAGAGGGGGAGCAAAATCGTGAGACACAAGAGAGGGGGAAGAAAAGTCTCTTTTTTTTTTGTAAAAGTAGAGATGAGGTGGCACATGGTCACTTAGCAGATAACACCCGTTAGTTCCCGAACTGTCAGTTTTAACAGTCTGGGTCCGGTTTCCGGATTTTTGTTTTATTTTTTATGGTCCTAGACCTTGACTAATATTTAATTATATTCATATTGACCATAAATTTTTATTAGTCCTTAAACCCGTTTAAATTACATTTCCCGGGTTTCTCACGAAAACGCTCTTTAATCCACTATTTGATCCGTTTCCTTCGGGAATTTTTCCCGCATATTCTTAATGACTAAAATAAGTCTTAGAATATAATAATTATATTTTAGCTAACATAACGGTTTGGGGTATTTCATGGAGAGTGAGTATTTGTTGGAAGCTTATACCGGAGAATGTTAGTAGGTATCATGTTGTATTATTCCAAGGGCAACAGGACATAGAGGAGTCCTGTGTCTAGATGACCGGAGTGCCTACGGGATTGTAATGTGTATTGCATTGCTTTGGGGATAGCTTTGCACTGTATGTATGTATAAACCTGGTAATGTGGAACTAGAGAGTTGGATGTAATGCGGATTGGAGTAATGAGGGTACATTTGTATAGTATGGAATGTAGAAACCTTGAGTAACGAATTTGGGAATTGTAAGGAGGAGGAGTGTATGGCTTTAGTATTAGACAAGTATAAATGAGTAAGTATAGTAATCCTATAACCTAGAACAACTTTGAGGACAAAGTTCTTAAGGGGGGTAGATTGAAATACCCCGAACTTAAATATAGGGATTAAAATTATCCTAATAGGTATTTAAGGGCTTAATAGTGCCTAAGTAATATTGGTAAGGAAAATAAATCCAAAAGAAATAAAGAAACTCTTAAAAAGCGAAAAACGCTAAATAAGCGTTAAATAACCATAGGAGGTATGAGACCTCGGTTAGCGTATTATATGGATTCTAAAGGATTAATAAGGCCTAAATAATATATGGGAATAACTCCCGGAGAAAACGGATCCAAACAATGTATTAAAACGCTAATAGAGCTTTAGCGCACGTTTTGCGAGAAAACCCAAAACGTGACTTTAAGTGGTCAACGAACCCGTAAAAAATTACAGATCATTAAATAACATTATTAAGCATTAATGGAAGCTTAATAACCACTAAAATTAAAGAAACGAGAAAATTCCGGAAAACGGGCCCAGATAGTGAATAGTACTGAAACCGGGTACTTTACGAGCGTTTTCTGTAAAAGACGAAAAAACGCTCCAACTAGTATAATGTGGGGGCCAGTTTTTATGAATTAATCAACCCCTCTCACACACACTCACACAACTAAAAATAAAAAATCAAAAAGCAATAAGCAAAAGAAAGTTCAAAAGTGAGGGGGTGATTCTCTCACTCACCTCTCATTTCCCTCATCTCTCTCCTTCCTCCTCTCTCCTCCCCACCGATTTCTCTCTCCTTCTCCCCATGGGCTGGCGATTTTTGAAAGCTTCAACAACCATCCATGGCTACCTCACTTCACCTCCATGCCCTAGCCTCATGTGACCTCCAAATGTAAAATATTATACTTTGCAATACATGCGTAGTTTCACTTGTTTCTTATACTTTGGTTACATGTTTTGACCGAGGTACAACTACAATTGATAGGACTTGGTTTGGACAAAATTGCTCTAGGAATGACTTTGGTATTTATAAGTGGGCTAGACTCGTGGAACCTTGAGCTCCTTGGTTGTTCCCATTAGATTGGTAATTTACCAATTCACGTAGCTGAGACGGGGTTACAGATTTCTCTTCCTCTATTATTTTATTGAATAATAAACCGCGAGCGGCCACCCTGTTATACCCAAAATTTCAACCCCCCGGAAGAGAGTCTCCACTAATAGGCTAGTAGCGAGGGTTCTGTTATACCCAAAATTTCAACCCCCCCGGAAGAGGGTCTCTACTAATAGGCTAGTAGCGAGGGTTCCCAGTTTGATCGACACATTTCAGAGTACTAGGGACAGCTTAGTCATTAAAATACCCCGAACTTAAATATAGGGATTAAAATTATCCTAATAGGTATTTAAGGGCTTAATAGTGCCTAAGTAATATTGGTAAGGAAAAATAAATCCAAAAGAAATAAAGAAACGCTTAAAAAGCGAAAAACGCTAGCGTTAAATAACCATAGGAGGTATGTGACCTCGGTTAGCGTATTATATGGTTCTAAAGGCTTAATAAGGCCTAAATAATATATGGGAATAACTCCCGGAGAAAACGGATCCAAACAATGTATTAAAACGCTAATAGAGCTTTAGCGCACGTTTTGCGAGAAAACCCAAAAACGTGACTTTTAGTGGTCAAACGAACCCGTAAAAAAATTACAGATCATTAAATAACTATTATTAAGCATTAATGGAAGCCTAATAACCACTAAAATTAAAGAAACGAGAAAATTCCGGAAAACGGGCCTGGTTAGTGAATAGTACTGAAACCGGGTACATTAACGAGCGTTTTCTGTAAAAGATGAAAAACGCTCCAACTAGTATAATGTGGGGGCCGGTTTTTATGAATTAATCAACCCCTCTCACACACACTCACACAACTAACAAATAAATAAATCAAAAAGCAAAAGAAAGGACAAAAGTGAGGGGGAGATTCTCTCACCTCTCATTTCCCTCATCTCTCTCCTTCCTCCTCTCTACCCCACCGATTTCTCTCTCCTTCTCCCCATGGGCTGGCGATTTTTGAAAGCTTCAACAACCATCCATGGCTACCTCACTTCACCTCCATGCCCTAGCCTCATGTGACCTCCAAATGTAAAAATAATTATACTTTGCAATACAGGCGTAGTTTCACTTGTTTCTTATACTTTGGTTACATGTTTTGACCGAGGTACAACTACAATTGATAGGACTTGGTTTGGACAAAATTGCGCTAGGAATGACTTTGGGATTTATAAGTGGGCTAGACTCGTGGAACCTTGAGCTCCTTGGTTGTTCCCATTAGATTGGTAATTTACCAATTCACGTAGCTGAGACGGGGTTACAGATTTCTCTTCCTCTATTATTTTATTGAATAATAAACCGCGAGCGGGCCACCCTGTTATACCCAAAATTTCAACCCCCCGGAAGAGAGTCTCCACTAATAGGCTAGTAGCGAGGGTTTTGTTATACCCAAAATTTCAACCCCCCCGGAACAGGGTCTCTACTAATAGGCTAGTAGCGAGGGTTCCCAGTTTGATCGACACATTTCAGAGTACTAGGGACAGCTTAGTCATTAAAATACCCCGAACTTAAATATAGGGATTAAAATTATCCTAATAGGTATTTAAGGGCTTAATAGCTCCTAAGTAATATTGGTAAGGAAAAATAAATCCAAAAGAAATAAAGAAACGCTTAAAAAGCGAAAAACGCTAAATAAGCGTTAAATAACCATAGGAGGTATGTGACCTCGGTTAGCGTATTATATGGTTCTAAAGGCTTAATAAGGCCTAAATAATATATGGGAATAACTCCCGGAGAAAACTGATCCAAACAATGTATTAAAACGCTAATAGAGCTTTAGCGCACATTTTGCGAGAAAACCCAAAAACGTGACTTTAAGTGGTCAAAAGAACCCATAAAAAAATTACAGATCATTAAATAACTATTATTAAGCATTAATGGAAGCCTAATAACCACTAAAATTAAAGAAACGAGAAAATTCCGGAAAACGGGCCTGGTTAGTGTATATTGAAACCGGGTACATTAACGAGCGTTTTCTGTAAAAGATGAAAAACGCTCCAACTAGTATAATGTGGGGGCCGGTTTTTATGAATTAATCAACCCCTCTCACACACACTCAGACAACTAAAAAATAAAAAAGCGAAAAGCAAAAAAAGTTCAAAAGTGAGGGGGTGATTCTCTCACCTCTCATTTCCCTCATCTCTCTCCTTCCTCCTCTCTTCCCCACCGATTTCTCTCTCCTTCTCCCCATGGGCTGGCGATTTTTGAGAGATTCAACAACCATCCATGGCTACCTCACTTCACCTCCATGCTCTAGCCTCATGTGACCTTCAAATGTAAAAATAATTACATATTCTTACTCCCCTCATCATCCCCTACACTTCCCTCTTTTCAAAATCCAAAAATGAGGAAGTTCATCTCCATGGTTTTTCCCCATTCAAAGAGAAAATAGCATCAATGGGTAGCTTGGAGTCTCTTCTCTCCATTAAGGTAAAAATCTACATGAAAAACTCATGTTTTCTCCATTCTTCTTTATAACCGATTTCTACCCCTTTGTAATGCATTGTTTTCTCACTCTCTCTTTTGAGCATCAATTTAACCTTGCAATGGTGGAGGATTCACCTTCTTGAACCAAGGGCTAAAACCCCTCTTAAAGGCTTCAAAAGGTAAACCCTAGAAATTGTGTTTTAAACACTTACATGAATTAGTATGAAACTAAGGGAGTATTTTAATTACAATTGTTTTTGTGTTTATTGGGTGATGGGAATGGAGTTCGGGAACTCCATTCCCCACATAACCGATTTTGTGAAAGAAAGAGAGAAGGAGGAGAATTGGAAAAGAAAGAAGAAATTAAGAGTTTAAGGTAAGAGCTCCTTCTTAATGCTAAATTTTAATGCATTAGTGTAATGGGAATGGGTAAACTAAATAAAGAACCCAAATCTTGTGTTAGTATTGAAGTCTATGAAGTTTGGGTATTTGTGAGCACGTATGTGGATTGTAGGCCTTAGAGCCAAATGAATTGTATATGTGCATTGATTTTGTGGATTAAGGAAGTATTGATGGATGGATATTGTTTTGATTGCTGGTAGGACCCTTGCATGGGTGTGGCTAGAATAGGAATGAATTTGGTGAGAAAGTATGTGTATGGATAAGTTAGAATTGTAGGTAAACTATGGCAAAATTTTGGTAGGAAATGTGCATTATTGGATGACTTGGTGAATGGGAGAACCAAGATGCGTATTGGGTTGAGCAGAGACGTTTAGTAACCATGGAATGGTAGATGAAGGATGGGAGTAGAGTGTGTAAAAATCAGTAGCAAATAGCATATGAAATGCATTGGAGAAATTAGGAGGAACTAGTGTGCTAGTAGAATGAGGATTTTACTTGGGTATAGGCAGTACATGTGTCTAGGATGTAAGGTAATGGATGTAGGATGTCAGGAGAGGCATTGGTAGAGGGAGTATTAAATGGTAAAAGTTAGAATGAAAATCTGTAGCATTAGAGGAATGAAAACTATTGTAAGTGTTGAAAGGAAATGAGGAGAAATTGTGTATGTGGATTTCGAAATGAGTAAGGAAATTGGTGGATGAATTAAGGTGATTTAGAAGGTTAATTAGTGCTAAATCATGTAGGAATGTATTGGTAAAGGTTAGGGAAGAAATTGGTAAGAAAAGGATGCAAAAACAAAAACTGTAGGCAAATTCTGCTACCGCCCGACCCAGCAGGTTGGACCGGTCGTGGGTAAGTCAGAGCATAAACAACTGGAACTAACTTTCTGTAATGGACCGACCCAGAGGCCGTGTGTCGGTCGTGGGTCGGTCGGACAAAATCCTTAGGAGTCAAAGTTTTTGACTTCGACGGACCCAGAGGTCGGGTCGGTCGGTGGGTCGGTCGGGTAAGTCTAGAGGACGGAAAAACTTACTGGAATGGACCGACCCAAGAGGTCGGGTCGGTCGGTGGGTCGGTCGGCCCTAACTTACAAAAAAAAGAGAATTAATAATATGATTATAGTAATCATAGGTATATGTATATGCACCTGTACACATATGTACATGTATATATAGTAGTACATCATTAATAGGATGGAAATGGTAAGAAAGTATGCACATGAGTAAGGAAACAAGTTTGAGAAAATTGTGAACTTAGGAACATTAAGTTAAACCGAACTAACGGGATAACGGGGTAAGTACGGGAGTAGTAAGTATGTATGTATTGTAATGCTTAGTATTAATGGAACCATTTGGCATGTAGCCGGAGGTTCGAGAATAAGACTCGAGGAACGAGAGTGAACCAAAGGAACAAGGGAACACCCGGTGAAGTAAATCCCGGTGAAAGGTATGATTTCTTCATGCTCTGTATCTTAACCTGGTTACCCCGATTTGTGTGCTTATTTGATCACCAAAGTAAGATAAATGCATGAATCGGACTATATTGCACTTACTTGTGCTTGCTTTAGATTGGTCTTGATATATATTGTCTTGAACTCTAGTTTGAATAATTTATGAAATGAATGGATGATGATAAAGTGTGTATGTACCTTGTAGTGTATTTGTGTAACGTATTATACCTTGCATGTATGAGTATGTGAGTATTGAATTGTTGTGTGGCTTGGATGTGAATGACTTCTACTAATTCCTAACTACCTAACTCCTAACGTAAGTATTGAGTAAACTGGAATGAGTAGAAGTCCGATATAGTTTAGGCCACGCGTGAGGATGAGGAGACACAAGAGGTTGGATCCGATTCCTGGTTCTTAAACTTGTCCATGGCCCAAACCCCTTAAATGGGTAGCATCCTGGATTAGTGAACCAAGTAAATCCCGGTGGTGGGACAGAGTAGTCCTCGGGCCGGAGGTCCCGACGACTTGACTTGAGTAAGTGTTAAGTAAAGTAAAGTATTGTATGAGTAATGGTCTTGGCTGGTGTAAGTCATTGACCCCGAGTAAAAGAGTAACCTCCACCCGATTAACCCAGGTGGACCAATGAAGCTAACAAGTATTGTGTATTGTGTATAAATTGCGTATGTATTGCATATGTATTGTATATGTATTGTGTATGCGTATTTTGGGAAAGGTAAGTAAGTATCGGTTGGCTTGTATGGTTTACCTTGTATGTATTGAAGTGTATGTATGCATGCCTTGCGTAAAGTATTGTAGTATTATGTATGAAAGCATGTATGCATGTATGTATGAATAAAATGAATCGCATGTATTCGACCAAGTGGTCGGCGTACCCTCGCTAGTACGCGGGGTATGCGGAAGTCATATGCAGCGAAAGCTGAGCCCCTAGGGGCAACGTTTTTAGTGTGCAGGTACCCGAAGCGGATATGATCACAGTGAGAGACCGACTGCTATGTTTGGATAGCTAGGAGTGAAATGCATATTGTGGTAAATGGTATAAGGCTTGTAGCCCTGAATGTAGAAATGTTCCAAGGGGTACACTATTACGTATTTAGAAAGTATGTAGTGTGAGGAATGGGTAGATGTTAGCCTCTTAATGAGTATGTATGGAATTGAAAGAGGTATTGTATTTGTATAAGGATCTTAGTAACTCGGTGTATTATATTGTATTGAACTTATGGAGCATTGTATGAAATGGAGCATTGTAGTATTTGTAGGTAACTGAAGTATGCGTTGTAATTGTCTAGTACTCGGATATTCCGGCCCATTGTAGTAGCCTTGTTAGTCACGGGGTGGCTAACGGCATTGTACCACTCACCGTTGTGTAAGTATGTATCCGCTGCGTGAGTATGGATGTATAAGGAGATTGGACGGTAATGACGGTATTAGCGGTAGGGGTGTTACAGTCATCTCCAGGGGCATTTTCGTAAATTTTCAAGGCTCCTAAGCCCCCTATAGTCTTTCTTTCTCCTCCAAAGAAGGGTCAAATAAATTCAAAATGCTTTGAAATTTTAACCCATGATAGAAGATGACATTTTGGGCATAATGGCTTTGGAATTTCTGATTTTTCGAATTTCCAATAATGTTCTAGCAATTTCTGATTGATCTGATGAGAAATTGAATTTAAAAATATTCCAATATCCAAAAAATTCGATTCCACTTTAGAAAAATCAGAAATATCATCCTTTACCCATGTGTAAAATTTCATAATCAACTTCTTTTTGGAAGCCCTTGAGCTAAAACGTCGGTAAATCTCGGTTTTTACCGGATTTTTCTCTCTTTAAGGAAGCCTATATAAGGAACCTTATCCCATGATCAAATCAGAACCTCAAGAACCCTAAGCCACCAGAAAACCTAGCCATCACAAGTCCCCCACGTTTTTACACATCCAAGCACCAAAATCACATCAAAAATCCCCCGAAATCAGCACCTAAACACACTTTTCAACTCCCAACACATCAACAATCATGAAACATCAACCAAACCACCTCCAAAACGTGAAGAACATCATCAACAATCAGCAACCAGAGGCTCGGGTCGAACTCAATCCGGAACCGGCATCGGAGCCTCCGAAGAATCCCAACGTGAAGAATCATCTTGAATTCGAAGGTAAAACAGGTTATAATTCTACTTTTCTAACTCCCACCAACCTTATTAACTCTCTATTAAATTTTGGGCTCAAACCAACCCTTTTCGGCTTCTGTATTGCTAATTGCTTTTGCTTCTGCCTTGTTACTTGTTTGTCAACTTTCGTGCATAATTCGACTACAAACTGCAATCTTTCATTACTAACGTATTGTATACCTTTCAGGCTACACGTACATAATTTTTTAGCCGAAAACACCGTCGGGAACCACCAGAAAACCCCTGTCCGTGGGTGGTTCGGGACCTCGGACCTATGGTCCGGGGCCACGACGGGTTGTCCGTGGCCACATACACCACGGACGGCGGCGGGATTTTAAAATTTTAAAAAATTTAGGTTTTGCTAAACTATGTCCGGGCCTACGGACGTCCTGTCCGTGGCCCCGGACTTTTCAAAATTTCGTTTTCTGTTTAATTCGACTTTTATTTCCACATAGATTAACTAGGGTCCGTGGTACGGACATTAGGTCCGTAGTCACGGACGGAAACAAAATTTGACCTAATTCTGCCTCCGAAACCCTAGTTTAGGTATTTTAATTTCCGCTTTAATTTTTTGTCAAAAAAATGTTAAAAATACAAAAAATCAGAAGCGCGCACTTAGGTTAAAAACGACTCGTATTAGGCCGTAATTAAACAAAGTAGAGGAAAAACGACTTCAAGGGGTTGAAATACCCCAAACCTAAGTATGCTAAGAAAACATCAAATCATGATGTATTAAGGCTAAAAATGCCTTAGAAAGATTGGTAGATAATTTAAACCAAGGAAAACACAAGGAAATGCCTTAAGGGCAATTAGGGCAAAACGTGCTCTAAGCTTGGAGAGACTTGGTGAGTACCCAATATCTTGGTAAGACCTTAGTAATATCTAATGGTCATTTTAAATCAATTAGCAAAGAAAACCAAGCTGAAAGCAAGTTTAAAACACAAATGTGCTTTAAGGTCTTAAAGCACATTTTTGAGAAATTGTTTAGAATGAGTTTTGAGTGGCTAAATGTCCATCATTACTCTTAATCAATATGGGTACTAATTAGTATCACATTAGGAGGTCTAAATCAATGGGAAATCAAAAATTTCCCGATTATGTGCCTTGATTAGTGAATAGTAACTATTTAGTGAGTTAAGACATAGTCAACAAAGTCAACTAATTGGTCAACAAAGACCATGTTAGCCTTATTTAAGGTAGGGGGCGGTTTTTCTTAAGTGGGGAGTCACCACATGAGTCACCATAAGTAGTCAAATAAGAAAGGAAAAAGAAGAGTAAGTAAGAAAGTTACTATTTGCTTTATTAAAGCAAAATCACATATTAGCCACCTTTTCTTCCTCTCTCTCTTCATTTCTCCTTCCTTCCAAACGATTTTTCTTTCTCCTTCCTTGCTCCAAACCGAGAGAGCTTCTTCCATGGGTGCTCCACCTTCAAATGCTCACCAAGTATTCATCTTTGCTCCAAATCAAAAACTAAGTGTAGATTTCTCTTAGTTAGGCCAGACCTATCTTCCTATCTTTTCAAATCTTTCAAAGCTCCATTTTGGTGCCATGAGAAAACTCATTGATGGGGGAAAAATCTAGTTTGAAGAGCTCATTAGCTTCTCCATTCTCTTAAGGTAAGGAAAATGTAAGAAAAACCATGTTTCCACCATTTCTACACATTACCGAAAATTCCTTCTCATGGGGATTCATTTTTATCCATTGTTCTAGCTTGATTCTATTCTCCAAGGGCTAGAGGAGGTCCTACTTAATTCATATCCAAGCTTGCTTTGAGAATCCAAGGTAAAACATTCAGTTTAATACCTTAGAACAATTTTAACCTAGGGTTTGCTCCTTAGGTTAGTGTATTGTAGTGCTCATATGAGTCATTGGTTATTGATTAGAACATTGGCAAGAGAAGTTTGAGTGGTGGCCGATATTCATTCAAGAAGAAGGTCTAAGGAGGAGATTGAGATAAGCTTGAGGAAACAAGGTAAAATGCTTACCTAATGGTGGTTTAAGATTAAGGAATGAGTTTTAGATAAATACCAATGTGGCCTAGAGCCTTACATTGTGTATTGGGTTATATAACCTAAGGAAAAAGAACTTAAACAAGCTTATGAATTGTGATTAAGGAGCAATGAGAATGGTTAGTAATATAAGTTTAAGGTGGATTTAAGGCATTATAATTACTATGAGATGATGAGTGTATTTGCAGTTGAAAGCTTATACATGTGGGAAATTCAGTGTAAGTTTAAGTCATTTAAGGGCCTAAGAGCCATGTCATTTAAGAGCCTTAGTGCTATGCAATTTAAGATTATTGCACTATTGAGTTATTAAGATGAGTTGATTTGGATGGGAAATGTGATGAGAAAGGACTTGGTGTGTGTGAGGTTATTGTGTGAGAGAAAAACATGCATTTGGGCATGAGAATATACTAGAAGAGCTATGGCAAAATTTGAGTAGAAAATAAGTGTTTAGGTGAGGTGGTGAATCAATATGACCTAGGATTTACTAGGAGTCATTATGAAGAATTTGAGTGGAAATGAGTTAACTAAGGAGTTCTTAAGGATGAGAATGACTAGAATGGTCTATGAGGAATTTAGAGTTTAGGTGGGTGTATTGAACACACCAAAGTCATGAGATGAGGAATATAAGACTTGAGCATAAGTTTAAGGAGAAGGTATGATGTTTAAGGTGATTAAGATATGTCTTTAAGGGAATATAATGACTAAGGAAGTACTAGGAAGTTTTAGAGATTGTCTTGATGAAGAGGGGTAAGATAAAGTGTTGGAATGAGTGGTAATGACTTAGGCATTACCTGGGGGATTTAGGAATCAAGAGAATGTAATTGAGTATTTAGAACTTAGGCAAATGTTGGTAAACAACTAGGAAGGAAATAAGGTGTTGGTGTGTGGAAGCTTAAGCTTGTGAAGGAACTTTTAGTAAATGCTTGAAAGAGTTTTAGATAGTGAGAGATGCTTGGGAGATGATGTTATAGTGGTGAGGAAAACATTGGCATAGTGGTTACATTAAGTATGAACCACCACCTAGAAACCTAGAGGAAAGTATTACAAGAGTAGCATTATTACAAGGAAATGCATAATGACTAAGGTGGATTTTGGTGGATGATTTAAGGTATTTAAAGGAGGTTATAAGGTGGGTTTAAGGTGCCAAGATGGTGTTGGACCTATTAGGGCACTTGTGGAAGAGTTTGGAATTGAAAGAACATATTAATAGAGAATCTGTAGTGGACCGACCCAGGGTCCGACCCAGTTCTGGGTCGGTCGGACCTTGCTAACCGCAGAAATGTTTCGGCGATAGACCGACCCATAAGGATGGGTCGGTCAGTGGGTCGGTCGTGGCAAGATTTAACGAAGGAAAATGTTTCGGTAGAGGACCGACCCAGAGGGTTATGGGTCGGTCGGTTTAGCTTTGGGTCGGTCGGATGAGTTTCAAGAGACGGAAGAGTTTCTGTAATGGACCGACCCAGGGGTTGGGTCGGTCGGTGGGTCGGTCGACCCTTAACACTTAGAAAAAAAAAGAAATTTGAATTCTAAGAATGGTAATGGGTAATGAGGAATACCTTTGGTAGGGTGGTAATGATTAGGACCCTAAGAACTTAAGGGATTAAGTTAAGTTAAGTATAAACTTAAGAGTTTAAGATTAAGTTTGTAAGATTAAGTTGTAAGACTTAAGAGGTGTTAGGTTGGAGTCATTAAGGGTTAAGTAAGTTAAGTAAGTTAAGTAAGTTGAATTAAGCTAAGTGATTGATAACCTAAAACTGAATGAATGTTTTAGGACTTGGGAGTTTGGACTCCGGAAGAGAGTAAGCGGCCGAACCGTCGACGGTGAACGGTACAGTTGTTTCTTCTTGTGACCTGCTTGCTAACGAGGTGTCCCTCGGCTTGTGTGCTATTTGTTTTGTGTGCTCACTAAACAAGATAAAGCATGCAACCGGAATATATTATATATATTGTATTGTTGTGTGATGTTTGAAAACTAACACAACATACTGTGAGAACTTACTAACCAATGCTTAGTAAGGAATTGAGTGAGACTAAGGAACGCCCCCTAATGAGGGACGATATGAACCGAAAGAGGTTAACCAACAAACATGGTCTTGAGTTAACTACTAACTGGAACTTGAGTGAGGAAACCCGGGACCGATCTCCGGTCATGCATGCTAAGGAAAGGGAGTCGGTATCTATAGCAGATTCGACTTCCGATTAAGGACTTGTCTTCGGACTTGTGCCTAGGGCCGGTTGCCGGCTCAGCTACGCTGGACTCCCGTCCAGAGTAGGTGGCGTTAAGATGGTGCGGTGGGATCACCTAAATCCCAGGTTCGATTTAGATACGGCCAATCCCTTCCAGGAAAGGTTTGTATATTGAGATTAAGATTAAGATTAAGTTAAGTTACAATCATTCCTGTTTAAAGGATGATTTGTATTATTAAGATTAAGATTAAGTTAAGTTACAATCATTCCTGTTTAAAGGATGATTTGTATTATTAAGATTAAGATTAAGGTAAAGTTAAGATAAGTTGCAACCATTCCTTTTTAAAGGATGGTTTGTAATATTAAGATTAAGATAAGCTACACCCACTCCTGATTAAAGGATGGTTGTTTCTAAGATTAAGATAAGAATCAGATTGAGGTAAGTTAAGGATGGATTAAGATTAAGAGAGAACATTACTTAAGGAGTTAAATAACTAACTCTCTAATTAAGGGAACGCATTTAAGTCGTTCGTTGTGTGTGAACTTTGATTGTTCATATCTGAGTTGTTGTTTACTGCACTTTCTATTATGTTGTGCATCTAATCAACCTCCATGCTATCGACAATTAGTCGTCGTAGCCACGTTAGCTTGGGGGCCATGAGAGGATCGTACCAGCATTCGTGCTGACCCCTCGGGGGCTTCTTTTTACTACACAGGTGAACATCAGGAGGCGGCCGTCGCGAGAGTAAGAAGAGGACACAAGTGTTAGGGATTAAGTGTGACCTACGAGCTGTGCATGTACACTCGTATGGCAATTGAGTTAGTAAAATGTATAGGTTGTGAGAGGATTGTAAGAAGGTTATGTAAATGGTTAAGGTTGTTAGACTAATGTTCGGTATATTCTGTAGTCAGACCGTGGCAAGGTCCTGGATTGTAAAGAATTCCGCTGTGACATGTATGTATATATGCTGTTAAGTTGCGAGACCACAATTGGATTAAGTTGGGGTGTTACAAAAAGTGGTATCAGAGCGTAGTTACGCTCTGAAGACAAGAAATACCGAACTTAGGAGAATGATGAGGTTGAGATTGAGTTATGGGTTAAGGGTTGAGAGATAGAGTGAGAGGTGCGTTAGCCAGGACTCCCCGGTGTTTACCGGATACCCATAGTACCTAGGCCCGCCCTCCACATCCCTAACCCTAAATACGTGGAACAAACGCCAGAGAGAAGAAAGCCTTCTCTTACTCGGGGAAACCCGATCTGGCAGTTAGCTAACAGTAAGCAATACGAGAAACAACTTGTTGTACAACAGTTTTGGAGAACTTGGGGGTTTTAATGGAGCGTAGCTGAGAAACAGGCGCTACCTATGGAATACTATCAGTAAGGGGACGGTAATTACCGGCAACATGGGTCGACATGCTACGCAGTCGAAATAACCCGCGATATCAATGGTAAGGAAAGCACTACGCGTGCCATGGATAAGGAAATGATAAGAGAAATGACATGAGTACCGGACAGTGGTCCGAAGGAGAATAACAGTGAAATAATACAGAGCATGAGGATTAAGATTATTGGAAGGTCCAATTAAGGAACGGGAACTCATATCAATGGGTTACCGAAATAGGACTACGATGTAGTGCCTAAAGGACAATCATTACTCAGTAACCAATTACTTGGAAATATTAAGGGGTTCCCTCAGAAAGAGGAACGCCCTGGTAAATGACAGTACTGTCAAACGACAAGGAAATTGCCGGGATGGATAGTTATCCAAAATAAGATATTATTGAAGGAGTCCCGAGGACTACCAATTACTTGGAAACTAGAAGGAAGTATCACCACCAATGTACCTTGTACCAATAACCCATCCTGCATGGCGCACTTGCAGTAGCAAGTGCTACCATGGCTAAGTCACACAGAAAGCCATCATGGCGAGATAAAAGAACTACAGTCGTGATACATATTAGTACGGATTGTAAATCTATAAGAACAGAAAAATAAGACTTGGAAAGGCCCGACGGCCTGACCATAATGAGGTGAACCGACACATCAGCCAGCAGGGAGCTGAGCTTAGACGAAATACTAAACCATATAAATATTTGCAACGGTATAACCCACTACAACAACAACCGACAGTACGGTAAGAACACCAATCTCGAACTTCAAGGGGGAAAACCTAAGAGATTGCTCGGTAACGCGAGCAAGAACACTATATAAGCAATGATATCAAGGGATGTATTATGAGATACTATTGAGACTGTTGAAGCACCAACTTACAATGAAAACGGGATAAGACTCCCAGATTGACCATTAAGGACACCAATGACAACATTCTTCAATGAAGATGTTGGAAAACCCGGAAATCAAGGATAAAAGAAATAAACATAAGCTATAACCTACTAAGAATTAAAGTCGTACAACCCTGGAAAAGGAAAGCTCAGAGGACTACCCCACAGAGCGGGCATAGTCGAGCCGAACAAACTGATGAATGACAGCTAGTACTGTTCGTCTAACTCATTAACACCCAAGTATGATTAGTCATCAACGGTGCGTAGTCAACAGAAGTTGAACGAAGCGTTGAGATGGGAGTATAAGATAACAGGATTATGTCCAACTTGGACACCTTAAGGCGAACGCCTAATACGAACCTAACCTTGACTATTAAAAGACATAAGTCTAGTAAAATGACAGCATTGTCAAGACATTAAGTAACCTCAGACCACCTGAACAACTTCCCTAGCAGGAAGCAGGATGCAGCAACTTGTTATGAAACCCGATACTACATTTAGTATGTAACCTAATGATTGATGGTGTTCCAAGGGACCAGAAGTTTTGAGGATAACCTACAGATGAGTAAAAGTACAAATAATGAACTGAGAAATTAAGCATTAAGAGCCTACGAGCCAAGGATGTTAACCACATCAGAGCCCGAGGCGCAGTAAGTTATAAGAGAGCTTGTCAATTAAGCCACGAAGGGACTACAATTTGTAGATATGAACGGTTTACTAAACCTATAACTTAGATTGGGGAGGAACATTACCAAGAAAGGGTACCAATGAGAATATTGAGATAATGCTAAGGACAGGAGCGGAGAACGAACCATGCCTTTTAGGGTGGGTACCTCTCCTTGTGTGAGGCCATGAGTGGGAATGAACCCCTCAAAAGGGCTTTCACTTATTAGAGATAATACACTTTATTTAGAAAATGGAAACTATGAACCTTGAGATTATCTTAGAACATACCAGATACACTTGAGTGATAAGGAAGGTCGCACAGATAGACCCCATATCCAACACCCAGGATGTAAGAATTGGTAATGGTTAGGGATAAACATTGTGACTGCACGTTATGGCACGTCAATTAAGCAATGCTCAGAAGAGCTTGTGAACCAGTGGATGACTTCTTTAGTAACCAGTTAAACTACATGGTAGACAACATCACTAAGGATGAAAGAAAGCGAAAGACATTAGCCTACTCACGAATCTGAGATTGGAGCAGAACATCTTTACATCAAGAGTCAACTATTTTACAACACCGTACGGCAACCGCCAATACCGGAATGAGAGAACTCCCAGTGTGTTTACACCAAGAAGGGATTGATTAAGGTAAGACATTAGAATAAGTGAATAAGAGGTTGCACCATCAATGGGCAGCATGGTAAGGGCCAACTACCACGGTAGTAGTGGTCGTGAGTACAATAGTTAGATAAGTGGATTAAGTCATGGTGCGCGGTAAAGCGACCGTTAGGGATGAGCCGTCAAATATTGACACAGAGGCAATGAGAATTATGAGTTAAGACCAATATAATAAGAAAATAAGATGGTAGACGAACTGAGCGTTGATGCCAGTAGTCTGGACCTGGTTAGGTAAGATTTCGCAGGAAGCACACTACCCATTCCTTAAGGAACTGGAAGTGCTTTCCTAATAGAAGAATATGAGAAAGAAGATAAGAGGCTCTATGGAAAGAGACCTAAACTACTAAGAAATAGAATCAATACGGAATACAGAAAGGAGCTGGAGCATGCCATACCCAAGAACGCAGTAAATGGATTTTCCTTGATTAACTTCAAGAAGAACAATAAATGTTATTATGGAACGA
The DNA here is from genome assembly GCA_023374045.1 of Limonium bicolor. NCBI lineage: Eukaryota > Viridiplantae > Streptophyta > Magnoliopsida > Caryophyllales > Plumbaginaceae > Limonium > Limonium bicolor. Next base: position 24,229 of record JAIOTZ010000677.1, read on the forward strand.
TGAAAGAGGAGATCGACAACAGAATACTTCATAATTAGCAATAGCTAAACGTGTGACGGACACTATGAGTTTACTAAAACGAGACGTGGGACGACTGCACCCCACAGGGGCTTGCAGGCCTGACACGCTCATTTATGAGTTAGTTGGGTAAGTAGTAATGTACCAGTAAGGTACCCCATGCATGTAGACGAGTAGTGTAAGGAACACGGGAGGTAGTCGACTCCGTACCACGGACAACGACGCAAGACCAGACAAGAGCAACTACTACCACAAACAGTCGAAGAGAAGAGCTCAGTTGAACCAGCAACACAGAGGAACCAGAGAACAAATAATTAAGGACTATGAAGTGCGAAGAGCACGGATTATTAAGTACAGACATTGGATATGTCTTAAGATGTAAGGGATTAAGACTGTAAAGCGCATTATGCACTAAACAGTAGTTTCAGGCTAAGAATCATCCTCAGACCAAAGGTCAGTTGGGGAGAACAATTTAGACATTCGAGAAAATATTAAGAGTATGAGCATAAAATCTCCAAGGAGAATAGATAGACGAGTTACAACTCATCAAGGCCGTGTATATATAAAGATAACACGTGTCCATTGAGAGACTAACATTCCTAAACAGTAAGGATGCAGAAGGATATACAATGCTATCAAAAGCTAAGTGAGGCAGTTAAGCCTAAGAACATCAGAGTGGTGCAGCGGAAGCTAGCAGATCACTACCTTTGAGATTAGACCAAACTAAGTTAAGGAAACGGTATAAGTACCGTTAAGAATCCTCGATACAGAGACTAAGTCATTTCTGATCGAATTATAAGTAAGATAGATGACGTGGAAGCTAGAATGCTTGGTAAGAATTAGACATCTTGAACTTATGTTCAAGGATGATATAATGCTGATTACGTGGGCGTAATCCATTTTAAGGGGGGTAGAGCGAAAACCGCTTAGCGTATGTTTGTGTACTGAGTACATAAACTACGGTGTGCATAGCACAAAATAATTTGAGAATATGTTTTACATAAACATTCTGAGATAAATCATGGTTATTACACACAGAAGATGTGAATACCATACATATTAAGTATTTATCTTGTTAACTCCGGTGTGAGTACAAGTTAAGAGAATTAAGGAAGGGATTAAGGAGACTTAAGGAATAAGGAATATATGGGTATGAGTCAATTGAGACTACGTGGAGATAAGAATAAGATAACACTATGAGATATTATTGATATGAATATGAGGAAGGAAATTGTAATGCTATGAGATATAAGATGGTGAGAATGGTATGGGACAGTTATAGAACTTAGTAGGAATTTAAGTCCTGAGGAATTACTAAGAGATGAATTGGGAATGTTGATGGAATGAGTCCACACTTTGGAGATGTATTGATTATGATTAGAAGAACTAAAAGATAGAAAATTGGACATTAGTGAATTATCTGATGTTTGAAAATGACGTGGGAGGTGGAACTTGATTTTCTAGGGATCAAGGGAAACCGACACAAATTGGAGTGGAAGGATGGTTCTACACTAATGCTGATCACATCAGGGTAGGATTATTCCTGAAACTCCCTACCAGTGGTCACAATTAAATCACACTAAGGATAGAGACCTTGGGATAAAAATGAAATTGGAGTTGCTTGTATTTTTAATTAGAGGAATTATTCCTCACATGACCTCGTGAAAAGGATTACCTTTTTACTGAGTCTCGCCCATGAAGTCGAGACGACGAGCCTTTGTCTTCGGACCGGTGACATGGGGAGAGCAGCGTGTTTTGTATTCTAGCCCATGGTGACGAGGACGAATGAGCCATTGTCTACGGACCGGTGACATGGGAGAATACGTTGGAAGTTATGTGAATGTTTTAATCATCAAAGGAACAAAAGGAATTTTGAGTGTTGCAATGCTTAAGCATGTTGTGTGATATTTAAGTATGAGAATATGGTGGATCCAATGATCCAATGAGATTAAGTATACATAAGTGTGATCTATATGATCTAAGGAATGAGGTAAGGCATGTATTCTAATAAGATAAGATGCATGGGAACTTTGGGGACAAAGTTCTTTTAAGGGGGGTAGATTGAAATACCCCAAACCTAAGTATGCTAAGAAAACATCAATCATGATGATTAAGGCTAAATATGCCTTAGAAAGATTGGTAGATAATTTAAACCAAGGAAAACACAAGGAAATGCCTTAAGGGCAATTAGGGCAAAAACGTGCTCTAAGCTTGGAGAGACTTGGGTGAGTACCCAAATATCTTGGTAAGACCTTAGTAATATTCTAATGGTCATTTTAAATCAATTAGCAAAGAAAACCAAGCTTGAAAGCAAGTTAAAACACAAAATGTGCTTTAAGAAGTCTTAAAGCACATTTTTGAGAAATTGTCTTAGAATTGAGTTTTTGAGTGGCTAATGCCATCATTCTCTTTAATCAATATGTGTACTAATTAGTATCACATTAGGAGGTCTAAATCAATGGGAAATCAAAAATTTCCCGATTATGTGCCTTGATTAGTGAATAGTAACTATTTAGTGCTAGTTTAAGTTTTAATCAATATAAGTCAATTAATTGGTCAACAAAGACCATGTTAGCCTTATTTAAGGTAGGGGGCCGGTTTTTAAGTGGGGAGTCACCACATGAGTCACCATAAGTAGTCAAATAAAAAGGAAAAGAAGTAAGTAAGAAAGTTACTATTTGCTTTATTAAAGCAAATATCACATATTAGCCACCTTTCTTCCTCTCTCTTCATTTCTCCTTCCTTCCACGATTTTTCTTTCTCCTTCTTGCTCCAAACCGAGAGCTTCTTCCATGGGTGCTCCACCTTCAAATGCTCACCAAGTATTCATCTTTGCTCCAAATCAAAAACTAAGTGTAGATTCTCTTAGTTAGGCCAAGACCTATCTTCCTATCTTTTCAAATCTTTCAAAGCTCCATTTTGGTGCCATGAGAAAACTCCATTGATGGGGAAAATCAAGTTTGAAGAGCTCATTAGCTTCTCCATTCTCTTAAGGTAAGGAAAATGTAAGAAAAACCATGTTTCCACCATTTCTACACATTACCGAAAATTCCTTCTCATGGGGATTCATTTTTATCCATTGTTCTAGCTTGATTCTATTCTCCAAGGGCTAGAGGAGGTCCTACTTAATTCATATCCAAGCTTGCTTTGAGAATCCAAGGTAAAACATTCAGTTTAATACCTTAGAACACATTTTTAACCTAGGGTTTACTCCTTAAGGTTAGTGTATTGTTTAGTGCTCATATGAGTCATTGGTTATTGATTAGAACATTGGCAAGAGAAGTTTGAGTGGTGGCCGATATTCATTCAAGAAGAAGGTCTAAGGAGGAGATTGAGATAAGCTTGAGGAAACAAGGTAAAATGCTTACCTAATGGTGGTTTAAGATTAAGGAATGAGTTTTAGATAAATACCAATGTGGCTTAGAGCTTACATTGTGTATTGGGTTATATAACCTAAGGAAAAAGAACTTAAACAAGCTTATGAACTTGTGATTAAGGAGCTAATGAGAATGGTTAGTAATATAAGTTTAAGGTGGATTTTAAGAGCATTATAATACTATGAGATTGATGAGTGTATTTGCAGGTTGAAAGCTTATATGTGGGAAATTCAGTGTTTAAGTTTAAGTCATTTAAGGGCCTAAGAGCCATGTCATTTAAGAGCCTTAGTGCTATGCAATTTAAGATTATTGCACTATATTGAGTATTGAATGAGTTGATTTGGATGAGGAATGTGATGAGAAAGGACTTGGTGTGTGTGAGGTTATTGTGTGAGAAAAACAATGCATTTGGGCATGAGAATATACTAGAGGAGCTATGGCAAAATTTGAGTAGAAAATAAGTGTTTAGGTGAAGGTGGTGAATCAATATGACCTAGGATTTACTAGGAGTCATTATGAAGAATTTGAGTGGAAATGAGTTAACTAAGGAGTTCTTAAGGATGAGAATGACCTAGAATGGTCTATGAGGAATTTAGAGTTTAGGTGGGTGTGTTCACACCAAAGTCATGAGATGAGGAATATAAGACTTGAGCATAAGTTTAAGGAGAAGGTATGATGTTTAAGGTGATTAAGATATGTTCTAAGGGAATAAATGACTAAGGAAGTACTAGGAAGTTTTAGAGATTGTCTTGATGAAGAGGGTAAGATAAAGTGTTGGAATGAGTGGTAATGACTTAGGCATTACCTTGGGGGATTTAGGAATCAAGAGAATGTAATTGAGTATTTAGAACTTAGGCAAATGTTGGTAAACAACTAGGAAGGAAATAAGGTGTTGGTGTATGGAAGCTTAAGCTTGTGAAGGAACTTTTAGTAAATGCTTGAAAGAGTTTTAGATAGTGAGAGATGCTTGGGAGATGATGTTATAGTGGTGAGGAAAACATTGGCATAGTGGTTACATTAAGTATGAACCACCACCTAGAAACCTAGAGGAAAGCATTACAAGAGTAGCATTATTACAAGGAAAATGCATAATGACTAAGGTGGATTTTGGTGGATGATTTAAGGTATTTAAAGGAGGTTATAAGGTGGGTTTAAGGTGCCAAGATGGTGTTGGACCTATTAGGACACTTGTGGAAGAGTTTGGAATTGAAAGCAATTAATAGAAGAATCTGTAGTGGACCGACCCAGGGTCCGACCCAGTTCTGGGTCGGTCGGACCTTGCTAACCCAGCAGAAATGTTTCGGCAATAGACCGACCCATAAGGATGGGTCGGTCGTGGGTCGGTCGGGCAAGATTTAATGAAGGAAAATGTTCGGCAGAGGACCGACCCAGAGGGTTTTGGGTCGGTCGGTTTAGCTTTGGGTCGGTCGGATGAGTTTCAAGACGGAAGAGTTTCTGTAATGGACCGACCCAGGGGTTGGGTCGGTCGGTGGGTCGGTCGACCCTTAACACTTAGAAAAAAAAAAGAAATTTTGAATTCTAAGAATGGCAATGGGTAATGTATGCCTTTGGTAGGGTGTAATGATTAGACCCTAAGAACTTAAGGATTAAGTTAAGTTAAGTATAAACTTGAAAGTTTAAGATTAAGTTTGTAAGATTAAGTGTAAGACCTAAGAGGTGTTAGGTGGGATCATTAAGGTTAAGTAAGTTAAGTAAGTTAAGTAAGTTATTAAGTTAAGTGATTAACACCTAAAACTGAATGAATGTTTTAGGACTTGGAGTTTGGACTCCGGAAGAGAGTAAGCAACCGAACGACCAACGGTGAACGGTACAGTTGTTTCTTCTTGTGACCTGCTTGCTAACGAGGTGTCCCTCGGCTTGTGTGCTATTTGTTTTGTGTGCTCACTAAACAAGATAAAGCATGCAACCGGAATATATATATATATTTGTATTGTTGTGTGATGTTTGAAAACTAACACAACATACCGTGAGAACTTACTAACCAATGTTAGTAAGGAATTGAGTGAGACTAAGGAACGCCCCCTAATGAGGGACGATATGAACCGAAAGAGGTTAACCAACAAACATGGTCTTGAGTTAACTACTAACTGGAACTTGAGTGAGGAAACCCGGGACCGATCTCCGGTCATGCATGCTAAGGAAAGGGAGTCGGTATCTATAGCAGATTCGACTTCCGCTTAAGGACTTGTCTTCGGACTTGTGCCTAGGGCCGGTTGCCGGCTCAGCTACGCTGGACTCCCGTCCAGAGTAGGTGGCGTTAAGATGGTGCGGTGGGATCACCTAAATCCCAGGTTCGATTTAGATACGGCCAATCCCTTCCAGGAAAGGTTTGTATATAGAGATTAAGATTAAGATTAAGTTAAGTTACAATCATTCCTGTTTAAAGGATGATTTGTATTAAGATTGATTAAGATTAAGTTAAGTTACAATCATTCCTGTTTAAAGGATGATTTGTATTATTAAGATTAAGATTAAGGTAAGGTTAAGATAGTTGCAACCATTCCTTTTTAAAGGATGGTTTGTAATATTAAGATTAAGATAAGCTACACCCACTCCTGATTAAAGGATGGTTGTTTCTAAGATTAAGATAAGAATCAGATTGAGGTAAGTAAGGATGGACTAAGATTAAGAGAGAACATACTTAAGGAGTTAAATACTAACTCTCTAATTAAGGGAACGCATTTAAGTCGTTCATTGTGTGTGAACTTTGATTGTTCATATCTGAGTTGTTGTTTACTGCACTTTCTATTATGTTGTGCATCTAATCAACCTCCATGCTATCGACAATTAGTCGTCGTAGCCACGTTAGCTTGGGGGCCATGAGAGGATAGTACCAGCATTCGTGCTGACCCCCTCGGGGGCTTCTTTTTACTACACAGGTGAACATCAGGAGGCGGCCGTCGCGAGAGTAAGAAGAGGACACAGTGTTAGGGATTAAGTGTGACCTACGAGTTGTGCATGTACACTCGTATGGCAATTGAGTTAGTAAATGTATAGGTTGTGAGGGATTGTAAGAAGGTTATGTAAATGGTTAAGGTTGTTAGACTAATGTTCGGTATATTCTGTAGTCAGACCGTGGCAAGGTCCTGGATTGTAAGAATTCCGCTGTGACATGTATGTATATATGCTGTTAAGTTGCGAGACCACAATTGGATTAAGTTGGGGTGTTACAGGGGTAATGAAAGTAATTTGAACCCTAAATAAGTCGTATACCAAGCCCCCGAATCCGAACTCTCCTTTCCTAATTTACCCTAGGTTAAAATTAGGTGGCGACTCATATAGGTTCCAGTGAGCTAACGGGGTTTTAATATTTAGTGTTATGACATAGTTATTAAACTTAGGTTATAAGTGGACCTAAAACCCGATCAGATCCTAATCAACTTAATCAACATAGGATTGGGTTTAAAAATCGAGGCTCACAGACTGGCGACTCTGCTGGGGACAAAATTCTTAATTTTAACTTGTTTAATTTTAAGAAAGAGGGATTAACTCGAAATTTTTATTTGATGGCTTTATTACTTGTTTGTTTACTTTGTGCGCACTTTAATTTCCGCACTTGCATCATATGAGAGCGAGGGTCCACACAAACCGATTTTCACCCCGGGACCCATTTGAGGGTCCCCTGTCGGGACTCACACCTTTTAGGTGATGTGAATAAGTGGGGGAGAAGAGGAGGGTGTCGTCTAACCACACACCCTTAATACCGGGGCTTTTGCCCCTAGCATTTTCCTGGCAGTATCCTTACCTAGCCCATTGTTTGGTCAGTCAAAGACCTAACTGTAGACGCACACCTTCAGGTGATGTGAAAAAAGTGGGGAAGCCCAAAGAGAATAGCGTGCAAGCCCTATTCCTTTGTGGCGACCTGGGCCCAGCCCCAAGCACCTCTCCGGATCGATCTATACCCGGTTTGATTTTGACGTCTAGTGGGGACATGTTGAATTTGTGTGGGCCTTTTTTACCTGCATGATCCACCCACTACCCAGCCTAGAAATTGATAGGAACTTTTCCTACATCAAATCAGCCCAACCCGATATCGTGGCTTTATTGTTTGCGGCCCAAAGGCCTTGCTTGATTTGAATGTGTGAGTTATTTGTTCGTGCTTCGGCCCAAAAGTTTAGATTTAGGTGATTTCTCTTCTGGCCCAATTTGAATTATCCAATTAGTTCTAGGCCCATAAAAAAGAAATTCACCTGAACTTGAAATTACTCACAAGCCCTGAAAATAAAACCTTCTTTGGCTTAGCAACCATCTTCTCTGGCCCAAAGAAAGTAGGCCCATTTGTGATTTAGGGACCATTCCAGCCCATGTGCTTTACTTCAGGCCCAAACACATTCCGGCCCAAGGGCTCATTCTAGTCTAGGTAGACTTCTTATCATGACCCTAACCCAAAACCCTAGATCTAGGTGTCACCTCTCAAGCCCAATCAAAGCCATATGTTTAGATTTCAGTCCAAATTCCAGTTCATAGTCTGAAAGATACTTCAGCCCAAACACCTCAATTCCTGGGTATCCTGGCCTACTTGCTTTCAGCCTAAATCTATTTCGATCTACCTTGTGAAGCGTCATTCTCACCTTAGTATCTTTCAGCCCACTTCCTTTTGTTAGCTAATAATGGACACCTTGGAAACAGGCAAGCCCAAATCCAGATATGGGAGAAGGAGGAAATCCGATCAACATGGATGCCCAGTTGGCCGCTGTGCAGCAAAGGTGCAAGGTCTTGGAATCCATTGTCGAGGAATTGAGGAGTAAGGCTAATCTTCAGGAGACAAATCAGCACACTCTAGAAAAGCTTGCAGGTGAAGATCTTAACCGTAGTTACATCCAGATTGACTCCGTTGCGGCCCCAGCGGGGAAGGATGTTCCGACAACCAACTAGCTGCAGAGGTTTAAAAAGGTTTTTAAAAGGATCAAGCGCATAGAGAAAGCCAACAAGCCAGCTGGCTTTGATTATTTCCCACGACGTCATATCCCAAAGTTGATCTTCCCCCAAAGCTGAAGCTGCCCACACTCGCTTTGTACAAGGGTTCCTCGGATCCATAGATTCATTTGGCTATGTTCGACCGGGGAAATGTCCATCCTGGGGCTCAACGACATGCAAAAAGCCAAAGTTTTCGCACGCTATCTAGACGAGACTCCTAACGTTGGTATCTCATCAGAAGATGAATACCAAGACTACAAGGAGGTTTGCGAGGCTTTCCTAAATCATTCCGAGTATGCTAAGAACCTCGAGGTCACCAGAGATGATCTTGCAGGAACTTGACAGAAAGAGGGTGAGTCCATGTCTGACTTCATCAAGCGTTGGAGGAGAAAGGCTGCAGCCATGCCTACCAAAATGGACGAGCAAGAGCAAATCCGCACGATAATTGGGAACATACGAAAACAACACAACCATGAGCTAAAATTTAGGTATTTTCCGAGTTTGGACATGTTGATGGGACAAGTCGGCATTCTAGAGGAAAGGATTCATAAGGAATATTGGAGCTTGAGTGCTCAAGAAACTCCGGCAGTGGCTCCAAATTCTCTAAGCCAGGATCAGAAAAGGCTTATTTTCAAACGGTAGCTTGCGCTCAAAGCAGTATCCCAGAAGTGAATGTGGTTCAACGACCTAGAGCTCCGCATCAAAACTTTAGGACGGTACCCTTACCACGCCGAGACTCATCGCAAAGGGAATTCACCAACATTGGCCGAGCACCAAGTCAGGCGTTTTGAAGAGCTTCAGAAGAGAAACTTGCTACAGCCCTTGGCCCCTCGGCCAGGAATCACTTTTGGGAAGGCATCTTATCAATTCTGCCACGACCATCAGTTGCCTGGCCCATTATGCTGACAATTGCCGAGCATTGAAGCACAAGATTCAAGACCTCCTCGAGCAAGGAGTCCAATTTCTAAAGTATGTAGATCGTTTTATTTATGTTTTCTTGCATCTTCAAATTTTCCTAGTAGCTTATATTCTTAGTTAGTTTTCAGTCACCTCAGTGTAATCTTTATGTTTCTTTCATGATTCATAAATAAAATCATAGTTCCATTTTCACAATTCCTGTACAAACCATTTTCATTCATCGAAAAAAGAAAAAAAACAAAATTGTTTTTAAGGAAAAGGATCACGGAGTAAGTAATCATTCCCCGACTATTGGAACTGTGAGCCTCGATTTTTAAAACTATCCTATGTTGACTGGATTGATTAGGATCTAACTGGGTTTTAGGTCCCACTTACAACCTAAGATTAATAACTATGTCATATAACAATAATTATTAAAACCTAAGCTAGCTCACTAGAACCTATTATGAGTCGCCACCTAATTTTAACCTAGCTCAAATTAGGAAAGGAGAGTTCGGGTTCGAGGGCTTGGTATTCGACTTATTTAGGGTTCAAATTACTTTCATTACCCTTCCTAGGTCGTTTTTCCTCTACTTGGTTTATTTACGGCTTTCTACAAAGTTGTTTTAACCTAGGTGCGCGCTTCTGTTTTTTTTTTATTTTTTAACGCTTTTTGACAGAAAATTAAAGTGAAATTGAAAGTTACCTAAACTAGGGTTTCGGAGGCAGAATTAGGTCAAATTTTAATTACGTCTTTAGCCACGGACCTAATGTCCGAGACTACGGACCCCAGTTGAATTAAGTGATTTGAAAACAAAACTAAAATAAAAACGCAAACTTGAAAAGTCCAGGGCCACGGACAGGGTGTCCGTGGGCCCGTACATGTATTGACAGAAACCCTAAAATTTGAAAAAAAATTGAAAAATACAAAATCCCGCCACCGTCCGTGGGTGTCCGTGGTCACGGACAACCCGTCCGTGGTCCCGGACAATGAGTCCGAGGTCACGGACAACCCACAGACAGTGGGTTTTCGATGGCTCCCGTGGGTGTTTTGAGCTCAAATTTTATGGGTGTGTAGCCTGAAAGATTTTAAACACGTTAGTAATTGAAAGAACTCAATTTGACATCAAAATTAATACTAAACTTAGCAAACAAGTAACAAGGTAGTAGCTAAAACAATTAGCGATACAGAAGCGAAAAAGAGTTAGTTTAAGCCCAAATTTTGAGGCAAGAGTGATAATATCGTGGGGAGTTAGGAAAGTGAGATTTCTACCTGCTTTACCTTCGGATTCACGATGATTCTTCACACGGGATTCGTCGAGTGCTCCGTTGATGGCAGACCCGAAAGGTTTTCGAACCAAGCTTCTGGTTGTTGGTTGTTCTTGCTGTTCTTCACGTTTTGGTGATGTTTTTGTGGGGTTTTGATGATTATTAGTGCTTTGGGGATTGGAAAACGTGTTTAGATGGTGATTTCGGGGGATTTTCGGTATGATTTGGGTGGCTGGGTGTTGGAAAATATGAGAGAGAGAGAGAGAGGAGGCTGTGTTTTCTGACTCCCTAGGATTCTGGAGCTTATGAGATTCTCCTTTGATCAAAATATTTATCCCTTTATATAGACTTTCTTAAAGATAAAGAAAATCTAGTAAAAGTAAGATTTTTTGGCATTTTAATTAAATGACTTCCGAAAGGAATTTTGCTTTGAACTTTTAACCACATGTCAAGGATGGCAATTATGAATTTTCTGAAGTGGAAACGAATTTTTTAAATGTTGGAATATTTTTAAATTGAATTTCTCGTCAGATTCAGTCAGAAATTGCTAGAAAATTATTGGAAATTCGAAAAATCAAAATTCCAACGCCATTATGTCCAAAATGTCATCCTATATCATTGGCTAAAATTTCTAAGCATTTCAAATTGATTTGACCCTTCTTTGGAGGAGAGAGAAAGTCTATAGGGGGCTTAGGAGCCTTGAAAAATTAGGAAAACACCCCTGGAGATGACTAAGCTGTCCCTACTACTCTGAAATGTGCCGATCGAACTGGGAACCCTCGCTACTTGACCAAACTAGCCTATTAGTAGAGACTCTCTTCCGGGGGGTTGAAATTTTGGGTATAACAGATTGCCCCCCGTCAACTAGACTTTGTAATGAAAGTGAAAAGGCTAGTTGATGCTTGAGTGAAACCACAAAATTCCAGATTTTTTCCAAGACCCTGCATGTTATCGAAAAACTGATAAATTGTGTCGAGCTGTTCTAAGTCGCTGACTACCTATGAGTAAAGTGAAGTAATGTTGGACTATTCTAAGGTGCCGACTACCTATAATGATGATATGATGTCAAGCTATTCTAAGGCGTTGACTACCTATGATGAACGAGATGATGTCAAGCTATTCTAAGGCGTTGACTACCTATAAGTAAAGTGAAATGAAGTAATGTCAAGCGATTCTAAGGCGTTGACAACCTAAAATGTGAAAACTGGGTGGTATGCAAATGCAAGAATGCTGAAATGCTAATGATGCTGATGCTAATGATAATGCTGATGATGTTGATGATGTTGATGATACTGATGATGCTCGGATGCTTCTGGAGACCGAAAACCCATGCTGATGCTCCTGGCTGGACCCAATGTGGACTTATTGCCATTGCCCCCCAAGCCGGTGTGCAGGGATAACTCCTGGTAAAAACCCTGGGGACTTATTGCCTTCGCCCACCATTCGTTGATCGCAAAATTAAGTTGACATCGCAAAAGGAGGATTTATTGCCATCACCTCGCCAACTTTCTATCGCCAGGTCTTGTGACGTGCCTGGATAATGCAACTAGGTCTTATGCCGAGCCTATATGAATGAGATGAATGCAATGTGTTTGATGAGAGTGGGTAAGCTAAAAGGTAATGCTAGGTCTTACTACGAGCCTAAGGGATGGTTCTAGGTCTTATGACGGGCCTAAAGGATGGACATAGGTCTTATGATGAGCCTAAAGGATGGATCTAGGTCTTATGACGAGCCTAAAGGTTGGATCTAGGTCTTATGACGAGCCTAAAGGATGGACCTAGTTCTTATGACGAGCCTAAATGATGGATCTAGGTCTTATGACGAGCCTAAAGGATGGATCTAGGTCTTATGACGAGCCTAAAGGATGGATCTAGGTCCTATGATGAGCCTAAAGGATGGATCTAGGTCTTATGACGAGCCTAAAGGATGGATCTAGGTGTTATGACGAGCCTAGAAGTTGTTCTAAGAGAGTAAAATGTATGATGAGTCTAAATGGATGTAGAAGGATTAGGGTTTATGTCAAACCTGGAGATGGTAGGGCTCAAGACGGGCCTGAGGGAATTTGATGTGGAGGAAGGGCTTAGGACGGGCCTATGGATGTTTGAATGTGGAGGAAGGGCTTAGGACGGGCTTGGGGATGTTTGAATGTGGAGGTAGGGCTTAGGTCGGGCCTGTGTGGTATGAGAAGGGTTTGAATCCTTTGGGTTTCTGGCTTTTGGGCCTCAATCGGTGTCGTTGTTGCATTTTATTGGGACCAACAATTGCCCCCAGTATTTTTCCTTAAGGCAATCTGAGTTCTTTAGGATTTTTGGCAATCGATCGTTCCGATCGATTGCCCCTAGTATTTTCTTTGATTAATGGCTCATAACAAGTCTCATTCTCACAAGGTCATGGTTTATCTTGATGTGGTGCTTTCTATCCTACACTCAAAGTGTTTAATGCTTGCACTCATGCTCTCCTTTTGGACAAAACATCTCGACCATTGAATTTGACATTTGTTAGATTTACGTTCAACCTGTTACTTTCACGTGATTGGATACACAACTACTAGGTCGGAAGTCTTTTAAGCTTATATCGTGGCTATGGGGTGTGATGAATGACAACAGGACAATGGAGGAATGTTTATGATATGTGGAGCTATAAGGGTGACCAAAGCTGCAACTTGCACCGTCTCTCTAACTTGCCTTCTTTGTCTTGAAGTTGTTTGGCTACTTCGTGATGACTTCGCTTGTGAACTTGGGACTTGGAACTTTTGGGTTGTTCCTTGCACCTTCTATCTTCTTTCCGATTTTGGATTTCTTCGAGGCTTTTCAGGTTTGCCTTTCTTTGAATTTCCTTTCCTTCGGGGTTCTTGTGTTTCCCGGCTTTGAACTTTGAGAGCTATTTTTGATGCTAGCTCATTTGGATCCTGTGTCACTTTGGGACCATTTGCGGATCGTTTCGTCATGCTGGTAGCAGTTTTGCTTTTTTGGACTTGTGAAGTTACTGTTCGGAAGTCGGGCTCCTTGCTTCCTTTGGTCACCAGGTCGGTTATTCATCATTGGCTGGCTTGTTTGTGGAGTTTGTAGTGTTGTAAAAGAGGATGTACACGAAAAGCTCAGCGGGGGTGCCTAGGGTTTAATGTATGGGTTCACAGGCTTTTGGCTAAGTGGTGCTGTACATAGGTGCTTCGTCATCCCTAATAGTTGTGTATCCGTTCTTTGTTACTTTCCATAGGTTTAAGCGTAAATTTACAAATTATCTCCTTCGGTCGGAGTCATGCCATTTGCCTTACCTTTGAATATGACCTCTCTGGAGTCGTGTAAAAATGACACGCTCTTTTTCTCTTGGTCTTACCGCTCAAGGCACTCTCACGAAATGTACACTCAGAGACTTGTTTGCACATTTAAACAAAATAAACATTAACGTCCCTTAACTCAGATTGCCCCCAGTATTGTTGTGGGGTTTCTTAACAAGCCTTTTGAATACCCAGGTTATTGGTGGAAGGTGGTCGGTGGAATGATGATGGTGAGTGGTGATGGGGTGATCTTGTGGAGCAAGTTATTGGCTTTATGTATTTGGTGAAATGTTGAGGAAGTGTAGAGGTGAGACACATGGGGTGTATATGATGAAGGTGGTGCTTGTATAAGGAACTGTAGTGAGTATGGATGGAGTGATGAGGTTGCTCGTTTTTTTTTATGAGTGGATAATGCTTTGCATGGAAATTGTGAAAATAGAATCATGTATTATTCAATGTAAAAATAACGTTGGAAATTACAAACTCGGGAGAGCTACCAAAAATAAAAAAGGGGACTAACTACTATGAAAGACTAAAGGTGACTAACAAAAAAGAAATCTACCTAATTGAAAAGCAAAACAGTACTTAAAGACTACAAACTCTAATAACACCCGGGCATAGATGCCCTGCCTACACTTCCATGTCCTTGAAATTGATGCCCTTGATCGACGAGATCTTGGATTGTGTGTCTCAAAGCCTTGCAATCATTGGTATCATGGCCAGGTAATTGGTGGTACTGGCAAAACTGACTTAGATTCCTTCCTTTCTGAGGGACCCTAGGCCGGGGGATGAGAGGTTGTAGTATGTCTCGTTCCTGGAGCACTGAAAATGCCTGGCTTAATGGTTGGCTGATGTCTGAAAATTCTCTCCGACGGGAGTTATGTCGGGGTGGTTCCACTGCTCCAATGACCCAACCTGGTTCTCTCTGACTGGCACTCGCCTCATGCTGCCTAGACCTTTTCCGGGTGCAACTTTGGATGCAAGCTGCTATCTTACTGTCCACTTCTGGCTTCCCAAATGCCGTATCGAGTTCTACGGCAATCTCCTCGACATTCCCTTGTAACCCTTGGGCTCCAAAGGAGCTGACTTTAATGTGGTCGCGAGGAGAGCTAAGAAGCCTACCCACTAGTGCATCCTGAGCTTGACGTCTGGTCTCCAGGGAAAGGGCCTTTGCCTTCATTTCCTCAATTGCGGCGACGTAGTTTGACTCCATGGCATCCCTGACAGCACCATGTCTCCGCTCCATGGCAGCCATCATGGCTTCTAGTTCATCTTGGCCATTCTCTCTTGCATTAGCGGCTCTGTGAAAGTCCGCATCCCGAGAGTTGATCTTGTTTCTCAACTCTTCTACGGCTTCTTCCATGGCTTTTAGCCTAAGCTCTATCTCTACCATTCTATCCTCTATTGTAACTAGCCTTCCTTTTCCCTCCATGCTTGTGATGACAGTTTACCTGTTTTCAAAATGTCGCCTGTCAGAAAATAAAAGAGGACTGGACTGAAGTTCTGGGCCGGGAAGGAGTACTTGGTAAGATGGTGTTCTAATTTCAAACTTGTGTGGGTCGAGTAACTCTGATTAAGCCTAAAAGATGACACGTAAATCTAGAATTTTGGGCCTAAGCCCGAGTGAAAGTTTTTCCTAAACCAGAATGGGCCTTGAAATGAAGAGGCCCGATGGATTTTCACGGATTGCTTTAGGTGGATTTGTTTTTCACGGGCCTAGAACTAAGTTGATAATTCAAATTGGGCTGAAAGAGAGAAATCACCTAAGTCTAAACTCTTGGGCCCGAGCCTGAACAATCAATTCATTCAAACCAAACAAGGCCATTGGGCTGCAAACAATAAAGTCGTAAATTCGGGTTAGGCTAGGTTGATGTAGGAGAAATTCCTATCAGTTTCTAGGCTGGGTAGTGGGCCGATCATACAAGCAAACAAGGCCCACACAAATTCAACATGTCCTCACCTGTCGCTTATCCAATTTGGGTAAGGATCGATCCAGAGAGGTGCTTGGGGCGCGGGCCTAGGTCACCACAAAGGAATAGGGCTTGCACGCTATTCTCTTTGGGCTTCCCCACTTTTCCACATCACCTGAAGGTGTGCGTCTACGGTCGGGTCTTTGACTGACCAAACAATGGGCTAGGTAAGGTTACTGCAAGGAAAATACTTGGGGCTAAAGCCCAGGTATTAAGGGGGTGTGGTTAGATGACACCCTCCTCTTTTCCCCCACTTATTCACATCACCTAAAAGGTGTGAGTCCCAGACTGGGAACCCCCAAACGGGTCCCGGGGTGAAATCGGTTTATGTGGACCCTCGCTCTCATATGATGCAAGGGTGCAGAAAATTAAAGTGCGCACAAAAGTAAACAAACAAAGTAATAAAGCCATAAATAAACAATTTTTCGAGTTAAGCCCTCTTTCTTAAAATTAAAACAAGTTAAAATTAAGAAGTTGTCCCCAGCAGAGTCGCCAGTCTGTAAGCCTCAATTTTAAACCCTATCCTATGTTGACTGGATTGATTGGGATCTAACCGGGTTTTAGGTCCACTTATAACCTAAGATTAATAACTATGTCATATAACAATAATTGTTAAAACCTAAGCTAGCTCACTGGAACCTATTATGAGTCGCCACCTAATTTTAACCTAGATCAAATTAGGAAAGGAGAGTTCGGGTTCGGGGGCTTGGTATTCGACTTATTTAGGGTTCAAATTACTTTCATTACCCTTCCTTGGTCGTTTTTCTTGTACTTGGTTTATTTACGGATTTCTACAAAGTTGTTTTTAACCTAGGTGCGCGCTTCTGTTTTTTTTATTTTTAACGCTTTATGACAGAAAATTAAAGTGAAATTGAAAGTTACCTAAACTAGGGTTTCGGAGGCAGAATTAGGTCAAATTTTAATTACGTCCGTAGCCACGGACCTAATGTCCGAGACTACGGACCCCAGTTGAATTAAGTGCTTTCGAAAACAAAACTAAAATAAAAACGCAAACTTGAAAAGTCCGGGGCCACGGACAGGGTGTCCGTGGGCCCGGACATGTATTGACAGAAACCCTAAAATTTGAAAAAAAAAATTGAAAAATACAAAATCCCGCCACCGTCTGTGGGTGTCCGTGGTCACGGACAACCCGTCCGTGGTCCCGGACAATGAGTCCGAGGTCACGGACAACCCACGGACAATGGGTTTTCGATGGCTCCCGAGGGTTTTTTGAGCTCAAATTTTATGGGTGTGTAGCCTGAAAGATTTTAAACACGTTAGTAATTGAAAGAACTCAATTTGACATCAAAATTAATACGAAACTTAGCAAACAAGTAACAAGGCAGTAGCTAAAACAATTAGCGATACAGAAGCGAAAAAGAGTTAGTTTAAGCCCAAATTTTGAGGCAAGACTGATAATATCGTGGGGAGTTAGGAAAGTGAGATTTCTACCTGCTTTACCTTCGGATTCACGATGATTCTTCACACCGGGATTCGTCGAGTGCTCCGTTGATGGCAGACCCGAAAGGTTTTCGAACCAAGCTTCTGGTTGTTGGTTGTTCTTGCTGTTCTTCACGTTTTGGTGACGTTTTTGTGGGGTTTTGTTGATTTTTAGTGCTTTGGGGATTAGAAAACGTGTTTAGATGGTGATTTCGGGTGATTTTCGGTATGATTTGGGTGGCCGGGTGTTGGAAAACGTGTGAGAGAGAGAGAGAGGAGGCTGTGTTTTCTGAATCCCTAGGGTTCTTGAGCTTATAAGATTCTCCTTTGATCAAAATATTTATCCCTTTATATAGACTTTCTTAAAGATAAAGAAAATCTAGTAAAAGTAAGTTTTTTTGGCATTTTAATTAAATGACTTCCCAAAGGAAATTTGCTGTGAAATTTTAACCACATGTCAAGGATGGAAATTATGAATTTGCCGAAGTGGAAACGAATTTTTAAATGTTGGAATATTTTTAAATTGAATTTCTCGTCAGATTCAGTCAGAAATTGCTAGAAAATTATTGGAAATTCAAAAAATCAAAATTCCAATGCCATTATGTCCAAAATGTCATCCTCTATCATGGGCAAAAATTTCAAAGAATTTCGAATTGATTTGACCCTTCTTCGGAGGAGAGAGAAAGCCTATATGGCGCTTAGGAGCCTTGAAAAATTACAAAAACACCCCTGGAGATGACTAAGCTGTCCCTAGTACTCTGAAATGTGCCGATCGAACTGGGAACCCTCGCTAATTGACCAAACTAGCCTATTAGTAGAGACTCTCTTCCGGGGGGTAGAAATTTTGTTTCTAAAAGGCTGAACATGCATTGCCGAACACCACAACCTATCCCAAAGCATCCAATATAACCCACGAAGCGGTTCCAAATCCACATCTTTTAAATTGTTGTCATAAACCCCAAATCAATACTGGGGGCAATCTGAGTTGAAGTTCGTCATCTTTCATCTTTCGTTTAAATGTGGAACGAGTTTTGGAGTGAAAATTTCGTGAGAGTGTCTTGAGTGGAAAAACCATGAGTGAACGAGCGTGTCATTTTTACACGACTCTGATGAAACCACATTCAAAGGTGAGGTAAATGGCATAACTCCGACCGAAGGAGATAATTTGTAAATTTACTCTTAGACCTGTGAAAAGTAACAAAGAGCGGATACACAACTATCAGGAATGACGAAGCACCTAGGTACAACACCACATAGCCAAAAGCTTGTGAACCCTGACATTAAACCCTAGGCACCCCCGTTGAGCCTTTCATATATCCCTTTTTGATATTATGAACTCCACAAAATAACCCAGCCGATGATGAATTTCCGACACGGTGACCAAAGGAAGCAAGGAGTCAGCCTCTCAGATAACATTCTCATCAGTCCAAAGAAGCAGCAACGCCGCTATCAGCATGACGAAGTGATCCGCAAATGGTCCTAGAGTGACACAGGATCCAAAGAGCTCACATCAAAACAGCTCTCGAGGCCTAAAGCCGGGAAACACAAGAACCCCGAAGGCAAAGTCAAGAAAGGATAAAACAAAAAGGCAAACCCGAAATGCCTCGAGGAAACCCAAATGACAAATAAAGGAGACATGGTGTAAAGGACGACTTCAAAAGTCCAAGTCCAGAAGCTCGAAAACAACGTCAACATGAAGCAGCTAGACGATTTCAAGACAAGGAAGATGAATCCGAGAGAAGGCATAAGGTGCAGCTTTGGTCACCCCTTTGGCTCCACAAACCTAACATATCCCTCCATGGTCCCATTGTCCTTCATCACACCCCATGGCCACGTTATAGCTTTAAAGACTTCCGACTTGATAGTTGTGCATCCAATCACGTGAAAGTAACAGATCAAATGCGTAAATTCATCAAATGTCGAATTCAATGGTCTAAACGTTATCACCATGAACGAGAAATAAGTGCAAACACCAAACACGTCGAGTGTAGGTTAGGAAGCACCACATCAAAAACAAGTGACCCTGTGAGGACGAGACTCGTTTGCATGCTTAATCAAAGAAAATACTGGGGACAATCGATCGTTCCGATCGACTGCCATGAACTCTAGCTCAGATTGTCCTAAGGAAAAATACTGGGGGGCAATTGTTGATTCCAAAAATTGCCATGTCAACACCAATTGAAACCCAAAACTTGAGCACCATCGTCCCACCACAGGCACACATAAGCCCTTACCACCACACACACACTCTCAAGCCCGCCATTGGCCTTACCTCCTCAAAAAATCAGGCCCGTCATAACCCTGACCACCACCCAAAATCACAATCCAATCCCAGGTCTATCACAAATCCTGAAAACCGGCAAAAGCGTTTGGCACCAACAACAAACACCACACACTTCCACCAATGGCATGTTCATTTTCTTAAGAAACAAATTGCAGATATGAAATTTTTAGTCAGGAACTGGTCATTTCACTTTCCTTTTTCAGTAGAGTTTTCTCAAGTATTGCCATGTTTGGCACAGTTTTCAGCATTTCCTTGTTTTGGCAAGCTTCCACACAAACACTTTAGTTGCATTTTACAACTTTTGCATAACACCTCAACATTGCCAAGTTTGACACCTTTTCCAACAGTTTCCTGTTTTGAACGAGTATCTTTCATATATTTTGATTGCATACATCTTATCATCATTGCCATGTTTGGCACTCCAGTAATCAGTCTTCATCATTTGCTCGAGACCATTATCTTTTTAACTCATTTTTAGTTCGAGACCCAGAATCAGTGCGAAATCCAGCTTTTTCTTCATCCGTTTAGTACGAGACTTCAGTGCGAGACCATGCATCTTCATCAGCGCGAGACCATCATTTTCTTCAGTGTGAGACCATGCATCTTCATCAGTATGAGACCATCATATTCGTCAGTGCGAGACCCAACATATTCATCAGTGCGAGACCCATCACCTTCATCAGTGCAAGACCGAGCGTCATCATCTAGTGCGAGACCAGTACGAGACCTAGTATCATCTTCAGTGCGAGACAAGTACGAGACAGAGCGTGATCTAAGTTCGCGGGGCAGAGGCAATAAGTCCCCATCTTAACGTCAACTTCTTGGGAGAAACAACTAGTGGGCAGTGGCAATAAGTCCCCTTGGTAATCTAGTAGTTATCACATTGGTGGGCAGAGGCAATAAGTCCCCATAGTATACCAACCAGGAGCATTGGAACGGGTTTCGGTCCCCAGAAGCATCCGAGCATCATCAGCATATCATATCATCTTCTTTTGCATGACATCTACATTTGCATTACAGGTTCCCGACACCTTACAATGTTCGGCATACTTTATTTCACTTTAGGTAGTCAACGCCTTAGAATAGCTTGAAAACATTTCATTCATCATAGGTAGTCAACGCCTTAGAATAGCTTGACATCATTTCATTCATTATAGGTTGTAACACCCCATCCAAAGCCAATCGTGGTTATCGCAAAACTGAACACTTAATCGAATTCGTCGCAGCGGAAATAATAAACACCTGGACCTAGCCACGGTCTGATCGTAGAATATACCGGCCTTATCAATTACAACACTTATCCAAAATAAATGACCAACCTAAACATCACCATCCAAAATACCACAACCAACCGAGTCAAGTAGCTAAGTCATAATCACAACCTACATCAGTTTAAATATAAACAGACGGGTGCACAAGCGCAACCCGCACTCAAAATAAACATTTCATCCCTAGTCTACCGCTCCTACTCTCGTGGTGCGTCTCATGGGCCTCTTACCTACAAGTGTAAAAAAGCCCCCAAAGGGGGTCAGCATGAATGCTGGTACTCTCATGGCCCCCAAGCTAACGGGGCTACGATGACTAATTGTCGATAGCATGGAAATTGATTACATACACAAGCATGATATGAAGTGCAATAACAATATCCACAAATGAAAAACGCATAGTCACAAACAATGAACGACTCAAGCGTTCCCTTATCGAGTGGGTTAGTAACCCCTCCTCAGTCTGATTTCCTTAATCTCAGTTTCTTACCTTACCTTAATCTTAATCTCAACTTATTCTCAGTATACAAACCGTTCCTGGAAGGGAATGGTTGTAGCTAATTCAAACCTGGGATTTAGGTGATCCCACACACCATCTTAATGCCACCTACTCTGGACGGGAGTCCAGCGTAGCTGAGCCGGCAACCGGCCCTAGGCTACAAGTCGAAGACAAGTCCTTAAGCGGGAGGGCGGATCTGATTCAGATACCGTCCCCTTTCCTTAGCATGCATGACCGGAGTCAGTCCCCGGGTTCCTCACTCAATTTCCAGTTAGTAGAAAAACTTAATCACCATGTGTTAGTTAAACCTTAACGGGGTATTAACCAACGACCACCAATACTTAACTCTGATTCTTACTCAGTAGTAATACTAAACTTGGTTAGTAACAATCTCAAGTCTTGGGTTAGTGCA